>KV908647.1:19630-40180 GCA_002005505.1 Botryococcus braunii
GTTCGAAGCGACAAAGGGATTTGCGAACAGTGGTCGAGCCGATCAGAAGTCGTTGTGCCGCACAGCTTGTGCGGCGTTACATCGTCTCCCATGCTATTTCCAGCCTGTTTTTACTATAACACATAAAACAAGCTCTCTCTTCTGAAGTGCTCATGTCCACGGTCTGTCAGCCAACACGAAGGCGTGCGGTCATTTAGCTGGGCGCTGAACTTGTTTCGTGAATACTTCGTATCAGCACTTGGTCAATCGTTTGCAATGGTAAGAAGCAGAGGATCCAAACATCCGTAGATACGGCTTTCATATCATTTTACATGCACATTGGACCACTAGGCACCACTATTTACAACGTTCCCGCATCCTCAGTGCCCTGAGGACAACTTGAAAGGGAAACTTTTGCGATCGAAATCATAAACGTAAAACTTTGTGCTGCAGGAGGAGATAATGCGAAAAAGGCAGAAGGAAGCCGACGAGGCGTATGAAGCTCAGTGGAACAATGGCAAAGGATCCCACCATCCGGACTATGATCCGTTAGCGTTTGGACCCGATGTTGTGAAGGCCAGCAGAGTTACTGAGGAGCTTTATAATTCCATTGTGAAGGACGATGTAAAAAAGGTTTACGAGAAGATTGAACAAGGAGCGGATGTTAATTTCGTTTTTGGAGAGGCATATCGATCTTCAGAAGGATACACACCTCTGATGGTTGCCGCGCATAGGTATGGCATTTAAATATGCTCTTTTTGACCTATGATCCACATTGAAATAAATGGCACTCTCTTTTTGCAGAAGATCAACCTGGTTTACTGAAAACAGCATACAGACAGTGACTAATGTAGCCACTGGTAACATCAAGGATGCTGCCAATTTTATTTCACCATTGCTTGATGCAAATGAACATAACATTAACGACAGGACTGCATTCAGCAAGATTTGCCAAGTCTAGTGCTCTCATGCAATCATGACATGTGGCGAGTGTGGGACAGGGGGCACTTGGAATGCGCAAGGGCCCTCCTGCGTGCTGGAGCAGACCCCAACTTTACTAACCGAGCCTCAGACCACACTTTCTTTTGGGCGATAGATGGTGGAGTGGAGATGATCAAGTTGTTCATAGACCACGGAGTTGATATTGACGCACGCACGTCAAAAGACTGGACACCCTTAAGCTACTCCAAAGCTAAGGGGAAATACGGCGCCACAGAAGAAAAGGGCATCTATCCTGAGGTGACTACTCATCATGAGCAGGACATTTGAAAGTTGAAGGTTCCTTTGGTTTATGCTGTGATTTGGTTGGCACTAGGTGGGAGGCTCCGTTACTGCACACTCTGCAACACCCAAATGTCTACCACATGGGAAACATTGTCAACTTTCAATTGTGCTGGTTTTGAAGTAACAGGATCTGGCAGTCCAAGTAGGCCACTGCTTAGTCATCTAATAGTAGCTGCACCGTTGCACCGTATGCAACACTGCAAATGCTGTCCCAAGAGCACGCCCCTCAAGGGCCTTTTGCGAAGCATAGTAATCACAGCCATCCTCACCCTCCCCTGGCTTCCAAGATATGGATGTGCATCTCTGTGGGACTCCACACTTCCTTTCCAACGAAGACTGGCTGTCAGTTGAGGTGCTTCTGAGTGTGCAGTCGTTCACATTTGCGGGCCTCCACTTACTACTATGATCTCACCTTGTGACATTGTCTGATTGCCCCTCCCCCCCCCCCCCCCCCCCTCCCCCTCCCTCCTCCCTCTCCTCTCTCTCTCTCTCTCTCTCTCTCTCTCTCTCTCTCTCTCTCTCTCTCTTCTCTCTCTCTCTCTCTCTCCTCTCTTCTCTCTCTCTCTCTCTCTCTCTCCCTCCCTCCCTCCCTCCCCCCTCTCCCCCCCTCTCTCTCTCTCTCTCTCTCTCTCTCTCTCTCCTCTCTCTCTCTCTCTCCTCTCTCTCTCTCTCTCTCTCTCTCTCTCTCTCCCCCCCCCCCCTCCTCTCCCCCCCCCCCCCCCCTCTCTCTCTCTCTCTCTTCTCTCTCTCTGTCTCTCTCTCTGTGTCGCTCTTCCCTCCCTCCTCTCTCTCTCTCTCTCTCTCTCTCTCTCTTCTCTCTCTCTCTCTCTCTCTCTCTCTCTCTTTCTCTCTCTCTCTCTCTCTCTCTCTCTCTCCCCCCCCCCCCTCTCTCTCTGTCTCTCTCTCTCTCTCTCTCATTCTCTCTCTCTCTCTCTCTCTCTCTCTCTCTCTCTCTCTCTCTCTCTCTCTCTCTCTCTCTCTCTCTCTCTCTCTCTCTCTCTCTCTCTCTCTCTCTCCTCCCCCCCCCTCTCACCCTCTCCATCAATCTCCAAGATGGTCAAATGGGTAATGGTCCCCTGACTAAATCATATGGCAAGTGAAGGAAGTGCGTGCAGAAGTTGAGTAGTCTTTTCTTCAAAGCACAGCAGCCGCAAGTGAGGCAAGAGGTTCTGACAGGGCGGTTTCTGCCACCACAGGATGTTCTCAAATATTACGGAGCTACAGAGTACGGGAAAGGGCCTCCAGTGTTGGGGGTGCGGAGCCCACGGGAGAGCTTCGATCCAAGAGCCGAGGAGTTCCTGCGGGAGCGCGGGAGCTACCAAGCTCCCTTGGAGCATCCTTGAGCAAAAGTAAGAGCTCCACATGGCAGGCGGTCACCAAGGTGGAGATATTATGTGGTTGCTGCTGCTTTGAGAGGGCACTGTACTTGCCTGCACTTTGCTGTTAGCCACCAACAAGCAAGGAGCAGCAAGGACAGGGGTGGGTCGGTGAGTCCTATCAAACGGCCACTCAGTCGGTCAGGCTCAAAAGGAGGACAACCCAGAAAGCATTGGCGTACAGAAAAGACAGTGAGAAGCTAGCTGTCCTCCTCACTGGATGTTGAGCTCCTGACCTCCTCACTGCCATGTTGAGCTCACTGGAGGAGCTAGTGTGGGAAGCGACGGACCGGGTGGCCTCTCGTAAGTGGTAGACTGTAAGCACGCTTGAGCGCGGCCAAGAATGCATCCGCAGGCAGATTCATAACATAACATTGGGCTGGGCGGCCCTCCTGCTCGGTATCTGCAGACCGTCACTCTATTGTGCTCTCTCAAAACCTGCAGGAGGTTTGGTTTTGCCAAAAGTGGATATTATTATAATTTTAATTAATCATAATTATCAATATGTCTTTTCCAGTGCATCATTTCCGGAACATCTTTCTCGCCGCTGTGAGAAGCTGCTGTGCAAAGCTTGTGCCTGTTTTGCAATGCAGGGACGCTGTTCGCTTAAGGATGACCTTCGGCCAGGTCCAAGGACAAGCAGGTGAGGGCAGTGTCGTAATCATGGTGTTTAAAGATTTGTTTACCTTGTATTGACCAAGCTGCTTGTCTCTCGCAAGGGTACGTGCCATTCGTCGGTGCTAGCCCGCCTGTGCGCGGAAAATAGAAAACATGATCTTGAGGAGGAAATTCAAGTCAGTTGGTGTCAGGTCCCAGACCGTTTCCAATCTACTTGTAAATTTACATCTCCAAGTAGCACATGCGGCCATTTCGCTTGTATTCGTCAACATGAGCAAGTCGTCTCAGCATTGCCTTATAGGGTTATTGCCAAGATCACTCAGGGACACCATCTTCAAAAAGGGCGTCCCATAGGGCTAAACAGGCCTAGCAAAGCTTAGGAAGCTCAGGAAGTGGCAAAGCTTAGAAGTTGGCTCCTCGTGAGATACCCACAGTGCACTTGTGGAGCTTGCCTAGCCTACCTGATTCCCACGGGATTCCTGCCTAGCCTACGTGAGATGATCACAATGCCGCTGTTACTGACCACACGGATAACAAGGTTGGAGATATGTGTGTCGCTTACTCTGTCCGGGGCTGGGAGGGAGATAAGCCGAATATTTTCCGGATACTGGGAGAAGAGAGCTGGATTGTTACAAACCGAAGCTCAGCCAAGGTATTAGCTGGGCCAAATGCACTCCCCATAAATGGGGATGTGCACATATGTAACTTCTTCTTCTTCTTCTTCTTCTTCTTCCCCAATAATGGGGAAATGATGTAGACGCAGCGAGGAATTACACCATATACTCCCGGCCAAGATGAGCCCATATCACCCAGCTGGTAGATGTATGTTGTCATACACCTCTTGAGGTCTCAGCCATGTGCCGGCCCTAGTGAGCAACTGTTCTGCGTTCTGCAGACGTGCTGCGTCCTTTGAGATAGGATGCACCCACGAACATTTGCTGTCGGTGCAAGTGCAATAATGCATGCATGCAATGGCAAAAGGGTGCATCGCATAATGGCAACAAGTGTCGGTGTGTGTCCGTGCATGTGCATGTGTGTGTGTGTGTGTGTGTGTGTGTGTGTGTGTGTGTGTGTGTGTGTGTGTGTGTGTGTGTGTGTGTGTGTGTGTGTGTGTGCGTACGCGCGCACGCTCGCACATAGAAGGGCACCCGCGCGTAGGAGTGCATTCGCGGGCATGCACGTTAACGTATGTGTACGTACATCTGTGGGGGCGGGGGCTGGGGTGTGTCAATGCATACATCAGTCACTTGTGTCCATGCAAGACTCTCCATTACAATCGAAAACACTTATGATGCTTCCAAGGTTGAGCATGAGACAAGGAATTTGAATGCGATCGTACAAAAAGGTGTCAGTGCTGGAGCCCAAAGCTGAAGTCCCACTGCGCCTTACAGCTGGTGGTTTGGAATCAAGAACAGTTGATGGCAATTCTCGAGAGTTCGTGTTCAGAAACTCTGTCATAGGTCGAGAAAAGCAGCTGCGGGTTGTGTAATGACGTTCTTTATCAATATATTTTTCTCACAGAGTGGTACGCTTGGGTTGGTACCTGTTGGGGGATAGTTGTGCCTAGTGTAGCAAGGGGTCGATCCCAGATGGGAAACATAATGGAGACATTAGCTTTGTTTTCTTACTGAAAGTCGACTTAGTTACCAAGAAGTATTCCTAGGGTCTTACCATGTCCAGACTGAATGTGCATACCGCGCATATCTGTGTGTGTGTGTGTGTGTGGTGTGTGTGTGTGTGTGTGTGTGTGTGTGTGTGTGTGTGTGTGTGTGTGTGTGTGTGTGTGTGTGTGTGTGTGTGTGTGTGTGTTGTGTGTTGTGTGTGTGTGGTGTGTGTGTGTGTGTGTGTGTGTGTGTGTGTGTGTGTGTGTGTGTGTGTGTGTGTGTGTGTGTTTGTGTGAGAGTGTGTGTGCATGCGCACATGCTGCTGGTTATGAGGATGGCATGTATAACGTAAGCTTTATGCTTTCGATGTTCTTTACTCTCATGATCTGAAACATGTGTAGCCAATGGCTATTAGCCATGGATTTTACACATCAAATGTGTGTACCGCAGCTTCCTTCGAGCTGTAGGGACCATGTGTACAATACCTGGATGTATTCTCAATACGTCCAGGTGTCCTGCAGCACCAACCGAAATGCATGGACAATCTGTCGTGTTCTAACGGCGAAGAAAGCGCGTTATTTCGTCATGAAAAGCATAGATGATGAGAATCTGGTAGTCAAGGTTCACATTGCAGGTGGCGTTTGGAGCATGTCATACTTGTATATACTTAGATGGGCCCCGTCTTGGTATTGAACAGGATATGGAGTCATCACGGGAAATTAAGTCAGAGTTCGGAAAGGATGGATGGAGTTGCTGCTTCTGTTAATCTTTCTTTTTGACACGGTTGAGCCATGGCTGCCTGAAAATTAGGCCTAAGCTGTCCCATGCTTGAGTCAAGCACCCCTCCGTTTTGGATTTTCCGCGCCACCTAGCACTTATATTTCCGAACGATTCATGCATTCTCCTCGGCCTTTGGCTGAGCACCAAGACAGGCCTCTATCACACGTGGATGATGACGCATCGGATGTATCGGACGAGAGCCTTCCGGGTTTCAGTGTATTTTGTGGTGTCCTACCAGCCTCCTCAGCCATGACCAGACATGATAACAATGAGCAAAAGATGTCTGCGACAGCACCACAGAACTTAAGGTAATCACGAGATCTTTGAGCATATGCTTCACATATGTTTGAATGAGAAATTTGAATGAGGGATTCAATTGAATACTAGAGTAACAGCTAAGGGTACCTTGTAGAGATAATGACAGTATCCCAGCAAGTCCAAGAGATGACAATGAAGATGAGACTTCGCTGGATAACGGAAGCCCACCTTGTGCACTACGCCTCCCAGTGTGTGAGCCAGCCCACAACGCCCAGGCAAGATTGCCGCGAAGTAACAAGTCGCCTCCAAATACTCCACAGGTTTCAACATTGCGTCAAACATTCCAACCAGAGATACATGAGGTAACAGAAGGTGGGTGCAAAAATGCTGCGAACGGCCTTGACTCGGAACCTTGGCACTTGCGGTTGCCCAGCAATCTAAATTCCTGCCTGCAGGACCATCAAAGGCAGCCAAACTGCTCTTGGAGTCCCCAGAAGGTTATACCCGATTGCAATCTGATCTTTCCCAATGCATCAAGGAGCCCGGATTACTCACTGCGTCTCTTCAAAGGTAATGGTTGTAAATATGAGCCACAGTAATTTCCTCCTGTGCACAAGGCACTCTTGGGGCAGACGTTAAAAGTATGAAAAGCTTAATGCGGAGCAATGGTGCAATATCCGATCCCATGTGTGGGCGTTTGCAGCGTGCTTGACAAAAAGGAAGCTGACCTGCAGCAGGCGATGAAGGAACTCGAGGAGGAGCATCTGCAGAGGCAAAAACTGGAATGGGAGGTTCACATGTTTGAAGAGAAATGCCAGCAGTACGAGGAACACATTGCGAATCAGCAGAGACGGTATGACTTCTTTGACTTCAGCGCACATCGCCTTTGCCAAACCTGTCCCAGCCACATGTGCCTCTGCATGTGTGAAGAACACATGATTGGAACTATGTGTGCAGACACTAATACGCAGCACAGGGCGGTGTTTTCTTAAGGCGGCCTCCATGCTTTTCCTTACTTCTGTCATCTCGGTAGCACAAAGCAGCTTGATGCAAGCTCAAGAAGGAAATATGAGATGCTGAGACTAAAGCACAGAGCGGTGTCTAAAGGCTGCCTCATGTCCTTACTTATTTCTTTCCTCGCCATTGAACAAATCAGCTTGAGGCGGGTCCAAGGGACTTTGCGGGGTTGTGGTACTGAAGCATGGTGGATGTTTGGGCTATGACACAGGCTCCAGCACAGCTGGGCTGAACGAGACGACCTGCTGGCGCAGCTGTGTGAGAGCTGCTCTAACACGGCCACGTTACAAATTCAGTTGGAACACAGCAGACAGCAAGTCATGCTATTGGAAGAACACCTCAAGGCAATTCCTGTTTGCTAGGTTGCATCTTCAATTAACATGACCTCATGTTTGATGCCCAGTCGTGTGCAGGAATGCTATGTTCGGCATTGAACCGTCAGAGGCAGTGTATTGAGGAAGATGTGTGTGTGTATGTGTGTGTGTGTGTGTGTGTGTGTGTGTGTGTGTCTGTGCGTGTGTGTGTGTGTGTGTGTGTGTGTGTGTGTGTGTGTGTCTGTGCGTGTGTGTGTGTGTGTGTGTGTGTGTGGGTGTGTGTGTGTGTGTGTGTGAGAGAGAGAGAGAGAGAGAGAGAGAGAGAGAGAGAGAGAGAGAGAGAGAGAGAGAGAGAGAGAGAGAGAGAGAGTGAGAGTGAGAGTGCGTGCATGTGTGTGTGTGTGTGTGTGTGTGTGTGTGTGTGTGTGTGTGTGTGTGTGTGTGTGTGTGTGTGTGTGTGTGTGTGTGTGTGTTCGTTTTGCTGTCTTCTCCCCCACTTCTATTTATTTCCCAACTCGGTAAGCTCGACGCCACTGTTTCTTGCAATGTCCTAGGCTCAGCAGCGGCTCGTTGCGGAGTGCAAGCAAAACCAAGAGGATGCAATTGTTCAATTGGATCAGTCGAAGCAAGAGAACAACCATCTCAAAGTGAGTTTGGCATATGCAAGAGGCCAGGCAGCACATCTGTGCAATCAGACCGACTCTAACAGGTGCATGCTCCCATCCCTGCTCAGTCCAAAATCGTACATGCTGTACCATACAGCTCTGCCTGACAGGTTCCGTGCTGATGGGAGCCTGCCATAGAAAGAGTGACGGGTACGCATTGCCCCATCATGATGAGTTGATGTTCTTGCCAGCCAATGTACTGATGAGATTTACCCAATCTTTACGGTCTCTACACAAATCCCACCCTAGCCTGCACTCCTCACCATAGCCTGCAATAGGCCCGTGGGATATCCAGTCCATGTGGCTAGGTTGCCGCAACGCCTGTCTTGCGGTCTTCTTTCCGGTGCCCCCCTTTGCATAGGTTCTTGCGCATCTTCCTGTTTTGTGTGTGTGTGTGTGTGTGTGTGTGTGTGTGTGTGTGTGTGTGTGTGTGTGTGTGTGTGTGTGTGTGTGTGTGTGTGTGACAGAGAGAGAGAGAGAGAGAGAGAGAGAGAGAGAGAGAGAGAGAGAGAGAGAGAGAGAGAGAGAGAGAGAGAGAGAGAGAGAGAGGGGGGGGGGGGGGCTTTGAAAAGTTGGGATGCACTGCAGCCATGGACCTGTTCCCGGTGCTGATCACGTGTCAAGGACATCTGCGAGGGAGCCCAGGCAACAGGCTGATGACAACCCTTGCGAGCCAATTGTGCCTGTTATAACAACACAGTCCACGATGGCAAAGCTTTCAGGTCCTCCCGACCTTCTCCATGAGCCTTAATTCCTGCATGATCCAAGTAGAAACTGGGTCATTGAGGGGGGTAATTAATGAGGGCTTCGGCCACTGGTCGCTCCAGATGTCGTGGTGCAATGTAACCTGACCCGGGGTATCCCTTATCTGCGGGATTGTAACCTCACCAAGCGTAGATTGGAGCGGCTTATGACTTGCCTCTCCGAACCAGATGCTTTTCGAAACTGTTTGGAGAGATGGTCGAGATGCCTGGATGATTATTTTGTGATAAAATAAAAATCTGGAACGTAGGGAGTGTGCACTCGTCGAATGACTCCCTTAGAGCCACTCATTTGGAGCCAAGTGTCAATGCAAAGGCCAAAGAAGTTGAAGTTGTTGTTATTGCTATTTTCATTTTGGGGGGGGGGGGGGGGGGGGCGGGGGAGCACATACCAAAGGAAGTCAGGGACAGCATACAATCCGGTCTTCTTTGTAACTTTCAGTGTGTCTGCAGGCAGAAACGTTGTGGCTTCTGCTGCCCCTGAGAGTCCATTAGTGAGCAGCACATCCCCGCTAGACATGCACACGGTGAGTTTAACTTCTGTCCCTATCAAGAGGAAAGCTTTCGGGATAGCAAGTGCAGTGGTGGTAGACTTACCTCTAATCCTCACGTGCTGGAACGTGTGTTACCTATAAGGGAATGCCATCACCGTTTGGGTCATAGGGCGCCGCGCTCACGTGCATCTCTCAAATGAAGAGGGAAGCATGTTCCCACTTTGAATCATTCGCATCTTTGCCCTCTGAAGACTGGTCTTGTACGGTGGCTGCTAAAGTCATGCGCCCATTCTCTTAAGTACCATCTACACCATCTGTGCGAGGGCCCATGTCTGTATATATGCTATGGCATTTAAGCCTGGTGGGCTTATTGAAGTATCTCTTGTCCTGAGGGATATACGGTGTCCATTACAGCGTATAGAGAACCTGGTTCTTCATTACACTGGGGCTCCCTCTCTCTCCCCCCTCTTCTCTCTCTCTCTCTCTCTCTCTCTCTCTCTCTCTCTCTCTCTCCTCTCTCTCTCTCTCCTCTCTCTCTCTCTCTCTCTCTCTCTCCTCTCCCTCCCCTCTCCCTCCCTCCCTCTCCCTCCTCCCCTCCCTCCCTCCCTCCCTCCCTCCCTCCCTCCCTCCCTCCCTCCCTCCCTCTCCTCCCTCTCCTCTCTCTCTCTCTCCTCTCTCTCTCCTCTCCTCTCTCTCTCTCCCTCCCCTCCTCCCTCCCTCCCTCCCCCCCCCCCCCCCCCCTCCCTCCTCCCTCCCTCCCTCCTCCCTCCCTCCCTCCCTCCCCCCCCCCCCCCCCCCCCCCCCCCCCCCCCCCCCCCCCCCCCCCCCCCCCCCCCTCCCTCCCTCCTCCCTCCCTCCCTCCTCCCCTCCCTCCCTCCCTCCCTCCCTCCCTCCCCTCCCTCCCTCCTCCCTCCCCTCCCTCCCCTCCTCCCTCCCTCCTCCCCTCCCTCCCTCCTCCTCCCTCCTCTCTCTCCTCTCTCTCCTCTCCTCTCTCCTCTCTCTCCCTCCTCTCTCTCCTCTCCTCTCCTCTGAGCTCACTGCAGTCCGCGTACCGGGAGGGATCCCAACAGCCCGTGCTTACGTGACTGCCCGGCGGGAGTGTCATGTTCTTTCATGGGCCTTCACACTGTTACATTGTCTGCAGAGTGGCATGTGTTCTCCTTCTTTAGTTAGACTGTACTCCAGATTGGTTGGTGGATTCGGTGGGGTTGTACCAGAAACAACGCCATTCTCTGGACTTCGGGAGGTTGTTCCATAAACAACGTCCTACTGTGGTATATGTCCTTTAGGTGGACGTTCAACAGTCCCTCTTGGCTCTGGCAGGATGTCTCCCACTGTCGTCTGCAAGCCCTGGGTAAAACCTCGTGTGGTGGCAGATATCCCCTCCCCTCCATTCCCACTGTATACTCACTGTGCTTGTGCTTTCGACGGGTGTGCGTGATATGGGGTACTTTCACTTTCACCTCTCTCTCTCTCTCTCTCTCTCTCTCTCTCTCTCTCTCTCTCTCTCTCTCTCTCTCTCTCTCTCTCTCTCTCTCTCTCTCTCTCTCTCTCGCGCGCGCGCGCGCTCGCTCTCTCTCTACCCCCCCCCTCTCTCTCTCTCTCTCTCTCTCTCTCTCTCTCTCCTCTCTCTCTCTCTCTCTCTCTCTCTCTCTCTCTCTCTCTCTCTCTCTCTCTCTCTCTCTCTCGCGGCCCCCCCCCCCCACACACACACCCACAAGGGGAGACATGGGGGACCCGAATACTGAATACCTCAACATTCATAAAAGATTGTGTGATGGAAGGGTAATAGATACATGACCTGTGTAAGGTCGCGTATTCAAGCCAAAGCCAAAGCATACATACCAATGTTAGGGGTTCAATGTCGGAAGAATAGTCACCATGCACCAGGCAATTTTCCAAAGGCGGAAGGTGAGCAGGCTTAGAGCTCTGTGACCCAACAGGTGACTGCAAATTTATTTATATACCTACAAAGTACTAGATCTGAACCCCGTTTGGACACTTACTTCATAACAGGATAGCAATGTTGGTCTTCTGTGGACTTGTTCAATCTTGAGTGCATGTTAGGTTGCCCTGCGTTCTTGCTAAGGCCTTCTGAATGGCACATGATGATCATTGTCAGCAATGGCATTTCTCGTATACGCCTCAAGGATAATCAAGAACATCTTGGTGGTCCCTACTTGGAAAGCCATTCAGAAATAATAATGCATGGTGCCTCCTAAGATGGGGTCAAATTTAAAGCTCATTCACAAAGAGGCCCACTTCTTGTTTTCCACCACGAGCACCATAACAGGTGTGGACTTGCCAACATTCTTCCAACCGTGTCATGATTTGATGCAAGGACCACGCATAAGATCTTCTAAGCACGGAGTGCATGCACTTGAAGTTGAAATTGAAGAGTTGCAGTGAGACTTGATTTGTGTTGGTCACAGCACAATCAAAGTGGAGGAGCGGAGGAAACCAGTGATTATGCTGCCAGGAGAAAGGCTGATTTGAAGACACTCGCAAGAATCCCCATGAGAGATGCAACCAACTTGCCAGGGCGGTTGCCTCCTTATGCAACTGAGGAAGCGCTAAAGGTGCACCCTAAAAACCCCTGTTGAATTATGTACAGTATGTACTACCACACACCGTTGCTTGGGAGATAACGAATCACGAAGGCACATGCAGAAACCCTTTGGCAAATCACTTTCAGCCCATCCTAGTGAATGCACCTTTGCACACAGGTTTTCTGAACGCACAAAGTGCCGACCATCAGTTGTAATTGCAGTGGGTTCCCGCACAGAGAGCTTGAGCAAGTTTGCATGCAAGTAACAAAGGATGGATCGGTTGCCTTGTTTTGTGAAATAGCCAGTCATTCTTTGCGCAGGGAAGAACTGTGTAGCACTCAGATTCCATCCTTGCAATTCCCGTGTGGGAACCTCCGTATATAACCGTAGGGAATCTCCCACTTACTGTCAATGAAAGGACGCATAGGGATATTTATGTACCTCGTACAAGAGGGTGTTGTTGACAGTGTCAACATAGGAATGCTTCCAATCGATTGCGAGCATGCTTTCGTAAAACCATATATGGCGGTGTGTACATTGCAAATATGCACCTGCGTGCTGGGGACCTGCTGAGGTCGGGAGGTGACCAGCGCGCTCTCGGTAATTGCAAATATCCTTTCTCTTGCAAGACCTGGTCAGATCACCTGACATTATCTTACCACGGTTGTCATGTGATGATGTGCAGGACCAAGCTTGCCCTTGTACACGACCCTTGTGCCGAGGCCTGCAAGAGTTCATGCGCAGGACCAAGCAAGTGTATAATGGGATATGTACATATTGCATTCACATCTACATACATAGAGTACTTACACATGGGAGTTGTATCCACATGGAAATCTCCATGCATGTGCCGGTCCACTAACTCTTTGCTGCAAGACCCGATGCAGGACTACATGCAGAGCGGGACCCAAACGCTTGAGGACCTCCTCACGAGGTTGAACAAGGAAAGGGCTGTCTTGGAACACGAAATCACAAGAAGCCTTGCGTCTACGGTCTCTCATTCACTTGTGGAGAGGACACGGAGACATAGAGCAGAGAAGAAACTGCAAGGGGTCCTGGAAGGGATCAATCAAGCCCGCCAAGAGCTCAGGGCATTGGGACGGCTTTCAAATGGGGCTTGACCATTCTTAAATTTGTAACACTTTCGAGACAGGATGTGCTGAGTTCGTATCTGTTTCAGCAATGATCCATCACGATATGTATGGGTGTTATATAGCATCACACTCTAATGTCACCCAATGTTTTCGAGCAGCCAGAAGGGGCTTATGTGGAGCGCTTGTACATACAAGATGTACACATCTTGTGTTCACAACAGACAATGTATTCATCAAGTTGGAAAGTTTCAACGTCCTTGCACATTTGTTTACGATTATTGTAAATCGGTTCACAATATTGGTGTCACCTTGAGGTGGCCGAATTTCTTTCCGAAGGAAATGTTAGTCTGTCTTCAGCAGTGCACTAAACAAAATTAGGGAACGTTAATGAGTACGATATTTACGGTCACTACGGTATACATGTGTCCGAAGTACCGTAAAGATCGTACAATACGGTATATTTACGGTACATATATGTCCGAAGTACCTGTATACATCGTCTTATGTCCTTCCCAGTAGTTGGCATAAATAATAATTATGGCGAAGCACCGGTATTAGGACTATCACTAAAAATACTAATAGTGGTAGAAGCAAATACCGGTAGTTGTAGTTGCGATTTTAAAAAAAGGGGGATTTATTTTCAAAGCGAGGGGGGGGGGGAGCGAACTGTAGTACTGGGTACGTACAGTACCCAGTATACTTTCACGAGACCCTGGGCAAAACCCTACAGCTTTGGCACATTCTTTCGACCATATCAACGAGACATGTCACTTAAAGCTTAGTGACTGTGGATGTACACAAGCAATGCTTTCTAATCCTGTTTTTACTTTACAACGCCCACCGGTGTCGTAGTGGGGTAACCCCCTTTCTTGGCATGCAAACAGTGGGGGACTGCTTTATCCATGTAGAATGCATCTCGCTACTGAAGCGAGTGCCTTTCAATGTCAGTAGAGTCAATGCACTCTCCTAGATAATGGTCTACAAAACTGTAGCAGCTTGCTTATTCCTATTTTGAAGGTCGTTACAGCGTGTTAGGTTGCTATCCTTAAGCGTTTTCCACATCCCCAGCTGTAACTCATATTGAACTCATTGTGTTGAGAGGGCGTGATCATGCATACCTATCAGGGTTACAAGACTGAGTGTGCATGCCAGGGATCGAACTATTAATAGCACCGTCACGTGGGTAGAGCGGCCGCCTCAAAATCCTCAGTACCGTACATAAAATTGGAAGTGGATGCCACTTCCTCCAATTAAGGATTGTGTTCGCCCTATGTCAGTGTGTAGATGAAGTTATCACTGAAGTTAACTTTGAACAGACCCTAAGTGCCATCTCGAACTTGGGATCTCGAACTTGTAACTTAATAAATAAACATTGCGTGCATAGATTTCAGAGTTTGGTCCCCTGGTTGAAAATGAACGTGCTTTCCGACACCGGCTTGTGCCAAGAACTCTCTCTCTCTCTCTCTCTCTCTCTCTCTCTCTCTCTCTCTCTCTCTCTCTCTCTCTCTCTCTCTCTCTCTCTCTCTCTCTCTCTCTCTCTCTCTCTCTCTCTCTCTCTCTCTCTCTCTCTCTCTCTCTCTCTCTCTCTCCCTCCCTCCCTCCCTCCCTCCCTCTCCCTCCCTCCCTCTCTCCCCTCCCTCCCTCCTTCCCCCTCTCTCTCTCTCTCCCCCCCTCTCTCCCCCTCTCCCTCCCCCCCCCCCCAATCTCTTTCGGAAGACGCAGCTTACCGCTGTGTGTGTGTGTGTACACATGTGTGTGTGTGTGTGTGTGTGTGTGTGTGTGTGTGTGTGTGTGTGTGTGTGTGTGTGTGTGTGTGCGTGCGTGCGTGCATGCATGCATGTGTGTGTGTGTGTGTGTGTGTGTGTGTGTGTGTGTGTGTGTGTGTGTGTGTGTGTGTGTGTGTGTGTGTGTGTGTGTTTGCGTGCGCGAGCACGCCCATGCTCTGCTCACCCCTTCGACTTCCAAAAGCTCTGGCTGCAGTGGCTTCCTTAGCAGATTGCTCCATGCTTCACCGTTTAAAATGTTTCAATTCATTGGCAATAATGCACGGGTACGCTTTGCAATCCTTCCCTTGTGTTTTATAGGGCTGAAATTGCGGATATCCTGCATATACCATACCCATAACCACGCTCCTCGGCCATACGGGTACCCGTAACAAAGTTGCCCTTCCAGTGACAGGCCGCGGGGTAGGTCCCGGGCGCAAAGTCAGCCGGAAGAGGGTTTTCCTGTACGTATTTCCGGAGACCTGTAGAACCATGCTAGGGGTCTGACCCCGGGGGCGCGCGCTAGGGTTTCCCCGGGATTTGAGGCGCCACCCACGTGGCCCACCCTCAAGGCCTGGCTAGGGGGTGGAAACCCCGGATCCGGGTCCGTAAGGCCCCAGGAACTCCCATATCAGCTCCCAGTCCAGACCGGTCCCCAGGGGCTCCAGGCCCCCGGCAGTGCAGCGCGTGCAGCTCCCCCCGCCCCTTCTCCAGCCTGATCCACACCACGTGCGCTGCTCAGGACTTTGGAAGACGGGTTCCCAAATCTTGTAGCTCATGCTAGGGGCTGCGCGAGGCCTGGCTGTGCCGCGATCGGCTTGATCAGGGGTGATCGGCAGGCAGAGAATGGCCAGTTTTGATTCTCCACCGCTGGTAAGGACCACTGCTTGGGATTCCAATATACGTTTAGTGACAGATTGAAAAAGTTTGTCTGCGACGGCTGGATTTGGTTGGATGATCGATGCCGCGGCGTGATCCGCCCATCAAGTGAGTAAATGTTTGCGCGTGTCTGTGTATGAGGAGGGTGGAGAGGATGGCTTCCTTGTGTGTGTGTGTGTGTGTGTGTGTGTGTGTGTGTGTGTGTGTGTGTGTGTGTGTGTGTGTGTGTGTGTGTGTGTGTGTGTGTGTGTGTGTGGGGACCCACTTGGGGTGGAATCCCCACAATTTAAAGTGGCATTAATTGTTCGTGGCTTGGCTTGGCTTGGCTTGGTCAATGTGCATGCTCCATTCCTTGCTTGTTATGGATTGGAACTCTAAATATGTCATTGAAGGCCTTTACAGTGCAGTGGAAACGTTGGGGGCCCGTTGGCGTGGCATGCCACTAGTGGAATTGGCTTCCCCCCGTGCTTGAACTTCCACACACCCTGCATAGTAGGCCTTTGAGTACAATGGAATGGGTTGGCTTGCTTGATATGCATGTTGGATGGGGGCCCGTTGGAGTGGCATGCATGGCTCACTAAGATTGGCTTGTTGCATTTCATGGGTCTTGGCTAGTTCCACCTTATGGTGTCCAATTCCTTCACCCCATTCTTATTTGACATCGGTATTTGTTACACATTCTCCAGATATCATTGGAGCATTGGAAGGGGGTGACTTGATGGTTTTGCACGGTGAGGAGGGCTCAATTGGCTTGGCATGCATGCTTCACTAGTGAAGGGACTTGGCTAGTTCCACCTAATGGTGTCCAATTCCTTCACCCCATTCTTATTGACCTTGGCATTTCACACACATTCTCCACATATCATTGGGAATCGATGGAAGCATTGGAAGTGTTTGGCTTGTTGCTTTAGCATGTTGAGAAGGGACCCATTTGGCTTGGCATGCATGCCCCACAAGTGAAGGGATTTGGCTAGTTCCACCTAAATATGTTCAATTCCTTCACCCCATGCTTATTGACCTTGGAAATTCACACACATTCTCCACATGTTGTTGGGTCATGAAAGACTCCGTCCCTATTGTCGAAGAAGACATGCCGTTGGGAATACATCTGACTTGTGTTGACAGAAAGAACTTGCAAACACGGGGAGGGGTTGAGTAATGTGTGTGTGTGTGTGTGTGTGTGTGTGTGTGTGGTGTGTGTGTGTGTGTGTGTGTGTGTGTGTGTGTGTGTGTGTGTGTGTGTGTGTGTGTGTGTGTGTGTGTGTGTGTGTGTGTTTTCCTTTTTGTTCTGGAGGAACTGGTCAAATTGGAAGAAATTGGAATTGGAAGATTGTACAGATGCAGCTCAGTGTCAAAGGCAAATCCTATGTTAGCATTTACTAGTACATGATTTGGTCTCTTTTGTGCAGTCAAATCTTTTTCACTGGCACCTTTCGTTTCTGGCCCCTAGAGTTCACATACCCGCATGCCGGATTTATGGTGTGCGGTTAGGATAGGCTTCACTCTTTATTCTGAATTGGAAGGAGGAAATCGTATCGCATCGGGTGAATCCGGATCCGCACTTAAAGGGAAAGTGAAATATATCTATCAAACTTGGTGCAAACATTGCGATCACGGTACTCACGTGAGAGAACGTTTGATACACCTCAACTTGAAAGATCACTGGGTCAAACGGACTAACCTTCAGAGATCACTGGGTCAAAAATGTATGTTCTTACATCATTAGAAAGAACTACGAACAGTCTTCCCAACACTGTCTTTATCTTATCACACAACATGCTTTACAGCACATAGGAGACCTTGAAGTGAGGTCAAGTTTGGTATACTTTTCCTTGAACATAGCGGAGTGGCCAGGGCGCTCCCCTGGCCGGCCTCCCAACAATCTCGACTCGAGATTGTCGAGTCGATCTAATTTCGGACCAAGGATAGAGACCTGCGGGTACCCTGCGGATACCAATAAGAATCATGAAGAAATGCCATTTCAAAATTATTTGATGGCAAGATTACAATCTGATGCCATGGGCAACGGATATCTATTCTCAACGCAACCCAACGATTCCCGATCTTCGACTACAGAAACCCTGGGGTCTGCTGGTCTTAACTCGTGCGTGATTGATCTCATCTCTAGGCAGAAAGGATAAAACGTAGTTGAAACCTTAGATGTCGGTGCCCAAAGAGTTTGGTTTAACAAATCTCGTGAACTACGAAGTCCCAAGATGGACTCGGATCGTGTCCTGATAGGGAACGAGCAGCGACATTGCATGTCCAAGCAGCTTTGGCACTTCAAAAAAATTTAGATTCAATCCTGGAACCTCATAGAACTATAATGCTAGACACTTATATTTAGACCCCAATGCTAGAGAACTTTATCACAAGACGGGTGCTGCCGTTGTTTTCTATCATTGAAGCAACATAATCGTCCAAAGAGTAATTGAAAGGCTGTCAAACATATTAAAAAACCCTATCTGTGATTCGGTTTTGGCAGCATATATATAAAAGCCGAGTAGAAGTCGGATGCTACTTGCTATGGTGGGCTCGAACACCAGGGAATCTTACCAAAAAAATGCAAATGACGATCAAGCATGTCCGAACATCATAATTTAGTTGTTTTAGAAGCAGACCTCCTTAACAAGCTATTGTTTCGTTCGTGGTGGGATGGGGAAGTCTGTCGCACACCATAGAAACCGCGTGAAAATCGCACACTTGTTATGGCATCTCCTGACGTTTTACATGGCAAAGCTTCACAACCAACACCACAACATGAAATTTCATTCTTTAAAGAGCAAAAGTTGTCCAGGCAAACTTGCAAGAATTTTGCGCGATTCCTGAAGTACGGCGTGCCAAAGTGAGCGGGTTTTCACGCGATTTCTCAGGGTAGTACCCAGGGGAGTACCCGGATCACCGCCGATCGAGATCGACGAATCAGTGAAATTTTTAGTGGCAGAATTCTGCCAAAATGGCAGAATCATTGAATTGAGGAGGTCAGGTGACAGAAATTATGGATTTTCCGAGTGCCGTTTCTGCCATTTGTGGCAGCGTAAAAGAAATGCGGATGGCCCGATTCCGTCACCGGTGGCAGAGGGCAAAATTAAATTGAACACAGCTACATCTGCCACGCTGGCAGAATGAAATGTAATTGGTGGTAGACAAATCTGCCACCCTGGCAATCCGAGGAAGCCACCACGTACTCCAGCAGTGCATCCAGGCCCCTGCGGCAGAGGGCAAAGGGCCCCCCGCCCCCCCCCCCCCCCCCCCCCGCCCTCCCCTCTCCTCCCCTCTCTCTCTCTCTCTCTTCTCTCTCTCTCTCTCTCTCTCTCTCCTCTCTCTCTCTCTTCTCTCTCTCTCTCCCCCCTCTCCCCTCCCCTCTCCTCTCTCTTCTCTCTCTCTCTCCTCTCTCTCTTCATCTCTCCTTCTCCTCTCTCTTCTCTCTCTCTGTCTCTCTCTCTCTCCTCTCTCCTCTTCTTCTCTCTCTCTCTTCTCTCTTCTCTCTCTCTCTCTCTCTCCTCTCTCTCTCTCTCTCTTCTCTCTTCTCTCTCTCTCTTCTCCTCTCCTCTCTCTCTCTCCTCCTCTCCTCTCTCTCCTCTCTCTCCTCTCTCCTCTCTCTCTCTCTCTCCTCTCTCTCTCCCCCCTCCCCCCTCCCCCCCCCCCCCCCCCCCCTCTCCTCTCCCCTCTCTCCTCTCCCCTCTCCCTCTCCTCTCCTCCTCTCCTCTCCTCCTCTCTCCCCCCCCCCCCCCCCCCCCCCCCCCCCCTCTCTCTCCCCTCCTCTCTCCTCTCTCCTCTCTCTCTCCTCTCTCTCTCTCTCTCTCCTCTCTCTCTCTCCTCTCCTCTCTCTCTCCCTCTCCCTCTCTCCTCCCCTCTCCCCCTCTCTCCTCTCTCTCTCTCTCTCTCTTCTCCTCTCTCCCCTCTCCTCTCCCTCTCTCTCCTCTCTCTCTCCTCCTCTCTCTCTCTCCTCCTCTCTCTCTCCTCTCTCTCTCTCTCTCTCTCTCTCTCTCTCTCTCTTCTCTCTCTCTCCTCTCTCTCCCCCCCCTCCCTCCCCCCTCTTTCTCTCCTCTCCTCTCTCTCCCCCTCCTCTCTCTCCTCTACCCTCTCCCCCCCCCCTTGTCTCCTTCCCATCTTTCTGTTTTCTTGTTGTTCTCTTCCCTTTCACACATAATTTTGCCCGATCTTTCTTGATGTATCTCATCGTACTACATGTTGTTTCAATGCAAAACAGTATGTTAATCACAAATTCAAACCGGTAGCTCTTACTGACAAAAGGGGTGCAAAGGCCGTTCAACTTGGAAAATTCTTGACTTTGGCACCATTCTGCCACCCCGGCAGAGGGAAATTAAATTCGTGACACTGTTTTCCGCCACCCTGTGCGGAGGAAAATAAATTGTCGACACGAGAATCCGCCAAGTGCATAACTCTGAATTCCTTAAAAATACACTGTCGACGACGATCAGCTGCGCTACCCCTATTGGGCAGTCATCTGGTAGCTATTTTGTTAAAGCTATTGAAGCGAGTGCGGCGGTTAAAAAGCAAGGTGAGCTTGTAAGATTAGACTTAGGAACATTTAGACCCCATTGATGCATCATGTAGGTTAGGTCAGGTAAGCCCTTTTGCGTTTCGCGCGTGTTGTAGTCAAGAAGAATGCCTGCAACTCATTCCGGATCCATAACGCTGCAGGAATCTTATTTAAGTTTTGCTTGATAGCCTGTATGTACGGCTTTTTAGCTCTGCGAAATGACCACGGCGAGCCCTTCGAAACGTCGAGAGATTGACGTGAAGAACTTGTAAGTGCTTTCTTGCGATTTCCCACCATATGTAGCTATTATGCTGGCAATATATTTATGCTGCAGGTATATGATATCATGGGGGGTTTTGGTCAGAATGATGAGTAGTTATCCAGTCAAGCTGAATAACGACAACATAAGCGATTTTTGTGTGTCCTTCAAGGGCCCGCCAAACAGTATGTCCCTTCTGTGGGATTTTGCCATCATGTTTCAGGACTGTGGGTTTCACTATCATGACCTTGATGTTTGCTGCAGAGCTAATTGTGTGCCTGGATGCAGGTCCGTATGCAGGGGGTTTCTGGAAGGTTCACGTGATCTTACCAGAGGCATATCCTTACAA
>KV908647.1:44336-46836 GCA_002005505.1 Botryococcus braunii
GCCGGGCTTCGGAGAAACCAGCTTGTGTCTGCTGGAAAACTCCACGGAGGAGAGCAGCTCTTGCCTTCCCAAATGCTCTGTAAACCAAATGCTTTGTAAACCTTGGTACTGACCTCCTCGTACTCCCCTGCGCAGTACGGTAGATGCACAGAGAGGGGCCCTCTTGGGTGATCATACCGGTTTCGCACGCCTCCTTCAGACAGGGGTGCGTTCCTTAGCCCCAAACCCCTCCCCCTGGACAGGCCAATACGTGTCAGCACAGCTCCTGACCCCGCTATTGCAAAACCACGACACCGCACCTGCATTATCGAGGAGGTTGGTGACGACTTTGAAGCTGTAGCCCTGGTCTATGAGGAACTGCTGCCGCTTTGTGCTGTAGAACATCTCCTGCGTGTCTTTCGACACGAGTGTGTAGAAGAAGGCGTTGTACTCGTTTGGGTCGGGCGGCCCCCCGCGCGTCTGCTTGGCTCGGAGAATACGGCCCAGCCTCTGCGCTTCCTGCCTTCGGGAACCCGCATGGCTGCTGATCTGAATCAGGACGTTCGCCTCTGGAATGTCCAGCGAGTTGTCCCCGACCTTGCTCAGAAACACCGTGTTCACCTGCCCCCACCATGTCCGTGTGCTTGACGTGGAATCCCTTCCCATCAGGCTCTGTTTCAAGATCAGCAGAGAAATGGAGAGAGCGCGCGCGTGCGCGCACACACACACACACACACACACACACAGAGGAGCAAGCACGCACGCACAACAACGCACATGTGCACACACGGGCACGCACGCAAGCATGGGCCTATGCATGCGGAGAGGGAGGGGGAGAGATGGGGGATGAGGGAGATGGAGGACGGAGGGTGCAAAGAGGGGACGGTATGGTTGGCGGGAAAGGGAGCATACATTGCTGGAGCGCTTGAACTGAGAGAGGATACGCGTGCGCTCCCCATGGGAGGTCCCTCCGTAGATGAAGGGCCGCTGCATGCGGACCGCATACTCCCTCAGCGCAAATATATTGTCGCTGAACACGATCACCTTGTCCCCCCTCACCTGTGCAACCCCAACAAGAGCTTTGCATCGTGCCATACTTCAGATACCCCTCTCCGCGCCCACCAACCAAATGCACTCATACTGCAGATGCCACAGACTACAGATACTACATATTATACATACTACATATAATAGATACTACACACTACAAATACGCCGCACTACAAATACTACATACTGCAGGTATTACATACTACGGATACGACATAACATAGATACAACATCCTACATACTGCAGGTACCACATACTACACAATCTACAAACAACAGATACCACATCAAAAAAAAAAAAAATACTACACGCTACATACTCAAGCTACCCACGACCCCCGTCCTTGCCCAGCCCCACATCGGCTTAAGATTCAACACAAAGTCCCATGTTCTCTCCTGGACCCGCACATAGATTCAAGGCCCAGTACGCGCCTTGGAAGAGTCGCATATGGCTATTCGTCCTGAGCATCATCCCAGCACTTTGCACTTGTATCCCAGAGACAGCAGAGCACAATACCTGGGGGCCAGCAACGCTGACGAGGGATTGAGGACCCGGTGCCAGAGGGCGCAGGGGACTCAACGGAAGGGCCACAAGTTATGGATAGGCAGGCAGGAGACATACACAGTGGGCAAGAGACGTGACAACGAGCAGGAGACGCAATGGGGAGGATGCGAAGGGGGGGGGTGACCGCGTATGGATAGGTAGGCAGGAGACATACAGGGTGGGAGAGAGACGTCACAACGAGTAGGAGCCGCAATGGGGATACGGAACGGCGGGCAGGAGCCGAAAAGGGATGGCTGGCAATGTGAAGGGGGTTCGGGAGATGGACGGATTGGAGAGCAGATGTAGGAACGAGAGAGAAAGGGGTAGTTGGCAACAGAGCAAATGGGGTGGAGGGAAGGGTTACCCGTTCATGATAGTCGATTAGGAACTGGCAAGCCTGGAACTTGTTTGGGTTCATGATGTACAGCAGCTGCTTGCGGAGGGCGTTCTCCTTCTTCAAGTACTCTCGGAAAAACTCCTGTCCCATAAACAGTCAGATGTTTACTCCACCGTCCCGGTCGAGTCTCGCCCCACCACCCCTCAAAGGCTCTTTGGGAAAATTGCAATTGCAGTTGCTCGAAATGAGATTCGACAACATGAATTCTTGATTTGGTCTTGTTCCTCCTATTCAAGCAGCAAGACAACTTATCAAAGCGCAGCTTGGAAAGCGAGATAGATGCAAAAGGGCAGCTTGGTGAGCGAGACAACCTTAAACACAGGAGCTTTGAAACTGGCACAAGAAAGCCGGACAGGGCTTGTTTTCAGCTCACTGTCGGGCTTGAGAGAATAAATTAGAGAAGCCGACTGCCCACAGGCAGCGTGTAAGCGTGAGTGTGTGCGTGCATGTGCTGTGTGTGTGTGTGTGTGTGTGTGTGTGTGTGTGTGTGTGTGTGTGTGTGTGTGTGGATGTGTGTGTGTGTCTGTGTG
>KV908647.1:54336-64336 GCA_002005505.1 Botryococcus braunii
AGGAGAGGGTTGAGGAGGCCTACCGGGAGGCATGGTCAGGCTTGAGCTGGAGCTTGCCATAGTCATGGAACTCGGAATCAGCCTTCCCAAGCTGGAAGTAGTCTTTCTCGTTCTCCTCTAACTCTTCCAGGTCATCCGCCCCCACCCCAATACTCTCCGCCCCTACAGGAATCTGAGCCCAACCCAATAATGGGTGCCATGTCTTGTTGTACCAAGCTCTAAATGTCCTTCTCCCTCTCTTGCCTCCCCGCTTGTTTCCCCCTCTTGTCTCGCTCACTCTATTGTTTTTTATGTCCCTCCCCCTCTCTTGGCTCGTCTCTTGTCTCCCCCACTTGTCCCTCTCCCTCTCTTATCTCCCCCACTTTCCCCGCTCCTTCTCTGGTCTCCCCACTTGTCCCTCTCCCTCTCTTGTATCCCCTCTCGTCCTTTTCCTTGTCTCCCTCTTTGTCACTCTCTCGTCTCGCCTCGTGTCCCTCCCCCTCTCTTGTCTTCTATGGTGTCCCTGTCCCTCTCTTGTCTCGCCTCTTGTCCCTCACTCTCTGCTCTCCCTTCGTGTCGCTCTCCCCTTTGCCCCTCTCCCGCTCTTGTCTCCCCTCTCCGCACCTAGAAAGACATGGCGAGCCAGGAACACCTCAAACTCAACCACATAGGCAATGGGGCGAAATCAAGGCAATTCAGACCAGGAACGTGGTCCAGCGGCAGTAGGTGCCTTTTAGAGCTACACATACCCATGGTGTTGGGGGGCGGGGGGTTTGGCCAAGCAGAAACTAAATAAGTGTTTATACTTGGGGTGAGCATTCTCAGATCTACACTCCCCTGTGCCGGCCCACCTCAAATAATAGCTAGCACACTCTTTCATCTGCATGTTTAGCCCACTGCAAGCATCTGAACAATCGCAATGAGCAACGTTTAGGCTGCTCAGCTTTGGGAGGAAGGAGGGGGAGCCAAGGCACGGGCATGCAGCTGATTTGCCAAAGCTCGGAGCCTGCCGGAAGCCCTTGGAACAGGCCAGTCCATTATTACTTTCATGGCAGATGGAATGGGGACTGAGACAGACCACATGCTGCTATGGAGGAGTAAAACAAGAGGAGTATGGTGTGGAGGGGGGAAGGAAGGGAGGAGAGGGGGGGGGAGAGAGAGAGAGAGAGAGAGAGAGAGAGAGAGAGAGAGAGAGAGAGAGAGAGAGAGAGAGAGAGAGAGAGAGAGAGAGAGAGAGAGAGAGAGAGAGAGAGAGACAGACAGAGAGAGAGAGAGAGAGAGAGAGAGAGAGAGAGAGAGAGAGAGAGAGAGAGAGAGAGAGAGAGAGAGAGAGAGAGAGAGAGAGAGAGAGAGAGAGAGAGAGATAGAAGGGCGGGGCGGGGCGGGGAGGAGGAGATGGTGGGTTGAAAGAGACAAGACCAAATGTGGGCATGCGCTTGGAGGAAAATTACCGAGCCCGCCGAAGACTTGACGACTGCTTTCTTTCGGGTTCCCCCTTTTTTAGATTTCTTCGTTTTAACCACGACCGTCTCCTCCTCAGATTCCATTCCGTCATCAGAGGTTCCTTCCTCGTATTCATAATCGTCGTTGAGCTGTGCTGTGCTCCTGGAACGCTTTGCGGCACGTGAAAACTCTGGCCCTGTTGGTGGCAATGCTCTCGTGCTTGCACTGCCTGCGAAACGCTCACAACACCCCATACCACTCTCAGACCTCCTCTGCTGCCTTGACAATCCCTCCAAGTCAATCCCTGAATGAGTTGACTGACTGCACAGTCAGGCTTCAGTACCAGGACTTTTGACACATTCTTATATTTCGACTGCTTTGTGCCTTCACAGGATTCCCTGATCTGTTACTGTCTGCCAAGCATCACAATCAAGACCTCTACAGCTGCTTTGCGGCCTACCGCAACCCTTCAATCAACATTCCTTAAGCGCCAAGTACCACCTCACTTTCAGCTTCTCTAAAATGTCAGATGTCATGAACTCAACCATGTGTAGTAAACCTGCCTTGCAGCAGACGACCTTAAGCCTATCCCACACAACTTTATGCTTGTATGACAGCCCTCATGCAGTATGTTCAAAGTGCAACCCCACTGTGATAGGCACAAAGCAGATCTCCTAATGTGCGAGCTCAGAGAGCAGCCCTCATGCAGTATACCCATGACTTTAAGTGCAGTATGCCAACTCCGCAGGTTGAAAACCTGCTGAGCAACCCTGCCCAAAAGCTGGGGCCAGTTGGAGTCCCCACTCGCCGTTCCTTCATCCCCTTTTTTCAAGAAGCCTCACAAAGCAAACATTCGGTCCATGAAACGACATCATAGTCCCCCTTTTGTGTGAAGCAACCAATGCCGCACAGGCAAGTTCAAGCATACAAGGGCAACCATGCATTTCTAATAAAATAAATAATTTCTCAACCGACATCAAAATGAATGACTGTACATCAAATAGGAAAGCACGTCGCAATCCTTCCTTCCTGACTACTGGTCGACCAGACCAGATGGTACCTGTTGGCAGCTTGATTTTTAACTTTGGTTTCCCCGTCATTTCTTATGATTTTTTTTACATATCATTAAGCTTGTGTGCAAAGGAATTCAATGACAGTGACGTGGCCCAGGGCCTGCTCCAAAAGTGCGATCTGGTTCGTCAAGGCAACCTCTAAAACGAATATTCTAATACACTCAAAGTTGTTTTTAACACCTTTACAATATTTTAAAATTTTATAGATATCAGTGGCACGTTGGACAAGTGGTTTGTGTTAAATGGCTGAGGGGACGAAAGCCTGTACGGAACTGCACCCCGTAATCCATTCACGTGGCCCACGAGGTCTGTGGAATCGCGTTTGTACCGGCTTCTGCACCTTGGCGGCTGCTCCGTCCCTCGATTGCTGCAAAAGGTGTTAGCGGTTCTGTGTCAGAAGAGTCACTGCGACATTCATTTACAACCATGACGAAGAAGAGAAGAAACAATGGACGTGCTAAGCATGGGCGCGGCCATGTATGTCCTACCCGCTCTGGACAATATTTACCACCTGGGCGGTTTTGTTTATTGAGTTTTGTGGTTGGTGGATTTCACGTTTAGCTGATGTCATATGTCAGTGCACCTCGGCCCGATGTATAGCTGGTGTAAGGGGTCCTGCTGTTGATCTCCCTACACTTGCGTCGACAGATCAAATCCCAGCTCCTTTCTTATCATGAAAATCACAATGTCGACAAAATTCGTATTGTTTATGAGGATAGCTGGTGTGACTTCGAGGTTAAGATTATGCGGGCTAAATTGAATTCACTGTGGACCTGAGCAGCTAAAGAGATGTCTGCATGTCCCTGTGTATCGATACGAGCTGTTATATATTTGCCTTTAGATGCGTAAGATCTGTAAGCCAGGCATGTGGCAAAGTCAGCAGAAAGTATGGGCTGGGTTTATGTTGTGCTTGTGCATCTGTCAATTGTACCTGCAAGTCTTTGCATATGCCCTCTGTTGTGCATATGGCGTTGTGACTCACCTGCTTTAATTTTTTCAAATGCTCATGCAGGTCAAACGCGTTCGATGTGAGGCATCTGGCGTGCTGGTGCCAAAAGACAAGGCTGTGAAGCGCTTCATTGTTAGAAATATTGTGGATGCTTCTGCCATCCGTGATATCCAGGATGCATCCGTCCTTGAGGGTGCGCATCTTCGAAAGTGCTCTTTGACGTTTAGGTGGTTCATCGGGACGGTAGGTTGCAAAAAGCCGGGTGCTGAAACTTTGGGGTTGCGTCACCTTGTGTTGGTGTTGGCCTTTTACAATCAGACATCTCGAAAGCCACTGTTTGTCTGTAGTACTGGGACACCAGAAATTAAACACGTCTTAACACGATTTCCGAGGTTTTGTTTGATTAAGAACTTTGTGCATCAGAGGGGTCTTTCTTAGAAGGGTTTTAAATGACAAGCACAGGCAGGTGGAATTGTGCATTTCCACTGCTCTTTGAAGGCGGATAGATGTTTGAGATGTTGTGTGTAGCTTTACTGCTGCGATTGACATTTCTAACCGTTAGTGTCCACAGCATCATTGCATTAGGGCCTGTATGCTGCATCATCTTCAATGTGGTAGTAGCTTGGTTGTTTCTTGTGCTCCAGCTATAGCTGCCGGTGTGCCAGGTTCGATTCCTGACTGGACATATTTTCAATTCTGGGAGTTCAATCATTCTTTTTCCCCCCACAGTCATTGCCTCAACCCTTGAAGACAGCCCACCCCCCCTTCTCTCTCTCTCTCTCTCTCTCTCTCTCTCTCTCTCTCTCTCTCTCTCTCTCTCTCTCTCTCTCTCTCTCTCTCTCTCTCTCTCTCTCTCTCTCTCTCTCGCTCTCTCTCTGTTGTTTATTGCTTGGGATCCCATGCTTTGTAACGTGTGCTGTTCTTGTCCATCTGACAAGCAACCCAATTTGATTTTCCACGGGGCTAGCTCGGTGATGGAGTAGGTGAGCTGCTACGAGCCGGAAGATAGACCGGGGTCGCTGGTAATAACCCATGTGCTTGGGGGATAACAGGCTACGTACTGCCCAAGATCTACAGGAAAGTGTACTACTGTGTGTCGGCCGCCATCCACTCTAAAGTCGTGCGTGTGCGATCTCGGATAGACCGCAAGAACCGCGAGCCGCCCAAGCGGTACCGCCCAGGACAGTTTGACCGCGACGTCAAGGACCCCAAGCCCCGCGCGGTCTAGGCTCCTTCACCAGGCTTCAATGCTCGCTGTGTGCCGGCGCTGCTAGGGCCTCGGGTAGCCCGCGAGAAAGCACAGCTGCCGGGGGGAAAAAGTGGGTCTTCATCCCAGTTGTACCGGGATCAACACCATGATCTGGACAAATCCAGCGCTGTATGCCTGTTGGGGGCAGTACAGAAGGCTGGGATCCATTCTCGCAGTGCTGCTGAGGCAGTGGCCTGTGTGTCTCTTGCTGGGGCAGTAGTGCAAGCAGCCCCTCTGTCTTGTGCTGTTGCAGCACTTGTTTACGCAACATGCGCACACACACAGTCTCGCGAAGGGCCTGTGCGGGAGCGAGGGACGGTTCCTGCACACAGTGCCGCTGGGGCACCCTGAGGGCTGGCCGTGTCCACAGGCAGAGCTTGGGGGGAGCAGAGCCGAGGTGGCTTTGATTGTCTTGTAATTACACTTCCTAGCATGGTCTGGCTCTCTCATTACATGTTTCCAACTGCTGGTTCTCGCCGTCCATCAGTTGGTCCTTTTTGCATTTGTTTTGCATTTGGTTGGCAGTCGTAAGTGGTTCATGCAGATCATGCGTGATCGTGGAGTGTACCTTCCTGTGAGTGCTGAAAATGTTGGCTAGAAATTGCGCAGCCCAGGAGACAAGACCACCTTATGCAAGAGATCACGACCTGTACGTTCCTTGCATCTCAAGGTCCGTTGCTCCATATCCTGTCGCATCAATATAATGGACATCATGTGCATTGTCCCGTCCTGGCTTTTTGGCTTCTGATGCTGCAGATTCCATCAACATAGCATTTACACGAGATCATATACTCCGTGACGCTCCATCTCAAACTTAGGCGCCAGGATGATAGAGTTAAGGACTTCCAAGCACGGTGCACGTCTTACATGTGGCCCTCCGATGCGTGAGTCTGGTGCTCACAGTTGCAGGTCAATCAACAGCAAAAACAACAGACATCTCACAAGGGATCATGTCCCGCATGTCTCTTCCAATCCTGTCCAACTCTCCTGCTGTGCTGTGCTTCTGTAAAAGTACAGACAAGAAAGGAATACAACTCAGTATACATCGCACGTCGTGCTCAGCAGCCCTCTGTGGGAACACACGGGAATTGTGGAGCGTTGCATAGCAGTACACACAAAAATGTATTCTGCAGCTTCCTCGATTTTGGACTTGCCATGCGCCTAATATCTTGGGCTTTTCACCTCCGTTGTGATCAGAGGTGTCACCATTGTCACCCGTCCAGGAGGTACCACATCCAATTTGTCATATCCCTAGTCTTCACACCCGTACAACTATTGTTCATCTAGAGATAATACGCGTCTCAACAAAGGCCACTGGCGAACGAAGCTTTTTGGGACAACACGACACATGGTAGCTTGCCTGCTGCTACTCAAACTAGTGGAAGCGTGCCCGGGGGGGGGGGGGGGGCAACCCCTCCCTCCCTCTCCCCCCCCCCCCCTTTCCTCCGCAATAAATCGCTCGCTCGGTTAATGTCCACATTAAAAATAAAGTAAAGCATTCGATCCCCTACCCACGTGCCACGATGTTTCCCGAACCACCTCTTGCAATGTTTCACCCTTCCCCCCCCCCCCCCCCCCCAAAAAAAAAAAAAACTCGTCAATCTTCCCCCTCTCCGCACTCCCCCCCCCCTTTCCTAAAAACTCCACCATACCTCACAAACTCTCCATCCCTCCCCTCCCTTTCACCGGGCTCTTCAAGCAGGTTGGGGCAGCACCGAGACGTCTTGGAGCTCCCAGGAGGAGCGGCCGGGCGCGCCCCCGCGCGACTCGCCGGGCATAATTCGGAGCACTCTCTGGTGGAAGGAGGCCAGGCTGGGTCGGTGCCCCACACTGACGTACGTGATGCTCGCCTCCTCCAGTAGCCGGTACAGCATGTCCTCGTTGGCAGTGTCCAGTGCGCTTGTCGATTCATCCAGAAGCACAATCCTCGGCTTTGCCAGCAGCACCCTGTTTGCATCAGAAAAAAGTGTGAGAGCGAAAAGAGTGTAAGAGTAAAAAATATTAACGTAAACCAGGGTGCACCCTGTCCCTTGCCCCCCCCCCCCTCTTCCCCACGACCCTATTTTGCTCTCTAGACCGGGTACAACTGAGAATGAGAATCCAGGATAGAGATTGCTCCATGGGGTTTGATAGTAACAACAGGAGCAGCAGCAACAAGAACGAGAAAGATGAGGCAGACTACTGAGGACAGTATGGGCATGTAGCAGCAGACAGCATGCAGCGCCGCGGCCGTTTTATTTTAAATAAATAAATAGATTTAAAAAAAGGGGGGGGGGTGGGAGGTCTGGGAGGGGGGACAGGGCAAAGTGCCCCCCCTGGGGGGGGGGGGGGGGGACTTGCCGTGCGAGGGCCAGGCGCTGCTGTTCCCCAAGGGAAAGCATGCTAGCCCAATCCGTGTTGAAATCCAGACCGGTGGTTTCGGGGCTAGATCCCCTTCGCAGCAGCCCATCCAAGTGTACCTTCCTCAGAGCTTCCTCCAGCTCTCCATCTGTGGGAAGCGGGCGGCCCTGCGGAGAAGCTGCCTCTCCATTTTTCCCATTCCCACTCCCTGCCGGGCTGCTCTCCGTTGCCGCTGCTTCATCCCCCGCCCTCCTGCAGCGCAACAGGCTCAGCTATTCCAAGGCGAGGCAGCGAGACGAGTTTTCCAAAAAGTACCACATGATGTCAAAGGTGAATAACATGTCGAAAAGGCGCCTTAATCGTTACTTCCGACCCCATGCGTCTTAGGGACCCCTGACCCTGTCCTGACCCTGCCAGGAACCACTTCAGGAGTGAGGAGAGGATCCCGCCCCCCCCCCCCCTCCCTCCCCACACCAAAAATGGGGACAGAAGGGGGGGCTGGGTGGAGAGGGGGGGAGGGGGGCGGAGGGGGAGAAATTGGGCATCCCTTCCTTCATGCCGTTTGACTCAGCTTTGCGCCTGCCAGCCAGGGCCTGCCCCGCCCGGGGGGGCGGGGGGTAAGGGGGCATGTAGCCAGACAAGTAGGAGTCCCATGAACGAAAGGGAAAGGGTGTGTGTGTGTGTGTGTGTGTGTGGGTGTGTGTGTGTGTGTGTGTGTGTGTGTGTGTGTGTGTGTGTGTGTGTGTGGGTGTGTGTGTATGAGTGTGCGTGCGTGTGTGTGTGTGCGCGCGTGTGTGTGTGTGTGTGTGTGTGTGTGTGTGTGTGTGTGTGTGTGTGTGTGTGTGTGTGTGGGGTGGGGGGGGGGGGGGCGCGTGTGTAGAGGGGCGGGTGGGGCAGGGCAGGTTGGCGGGAAGTGGACTAGGAAGTAGCATACCCCTTTGCTCCTACCCTCACTCTCCCGCTAGGGCCCAGCCGTGACACCACTAGAACATAAACTCTTTAGCTGGACTCCACGGCTTCAAAACATGTGCGAGCGTGGCGAAACCTGGCTTAGGTGGGAAAATCCTTACCCATTATGTAGGACGGGAGCTGATCCATGCCCGCTTTCATTCACATTTCCATTAGCCGAACCGTTTAATGCATCAGTTGGGGCCCCTTCTGCGGCATGTGTGCCGGGATTCGCCCACATGGGGTACAGCAGCTGGTCTCGCAGGGTGCCCAGGACCATGTAGGGTCTTTGCGGTACAAAGAAGATATCTCCAGTCCCGGTCCCTGCAGAGACCGGCGTCCCGTACCTGCTCCAGAGACAGACAAATAGGTATCGTCAAGGACTCGAACCAAGACATACACGCAACCCCCTTCCCTGTCCCTTCCCCTCTTCTGTTGCTCCCTCCCATTCTGAATTCTCCACCTCGCTCTCCCCTCTTCTTCCCTCCTCCCCTCTCTGTCTTCTCCTCCCACTTTCACCCCTCATCCCAAACACCTCTCTCCTTGGAACAACTCTCCGACTCGTAACCTGAACCCCTCCATTCACTCCATTACACCGTTCAGTTCCCCCTCTCCCAATTCCATGCTTACCCGCGCTGTGACAGCATGGAGATGTACTTTCCAGGTACAGTGCGGTGCGGTGATCATGGGGCCGTACCGTAAGATGGTGCCGGAGCCCGAGCTCCACAGTCCGGCGATGGCGCGCAGGATGGAAGTCTTTCCCGCCCCGCTGGGCCCCACTATCAACAACGACTCCCCTTCTTGCACCTGTTCCCCGCAAGGGCTCCCCCGCATATGTCATGGTGAGCGATCCGCCACAGCCCCCCCCCCCCCCCCACATACTTCATGGGGATCAACCGCCGAGGGTCCGCCCATATGTCAGGGTGATCGATCATCCGCCAGGGCTCCCCCCACATGTCGTGGTAAGCGGTCAGCAAGGGCTCACTAACTTAAAACGTCTAATCTTCAGGCAGTGTCTATTACTAGGGGCAGGATGCAGCGGGGCATGCACATGCACAACCACACACACATCACTAGAAACAAACTTGTAGGAATGCATGGCCTGCCCACATATGCGCATATGCATTCACACATGCTCTCAGGTCCCTGTGTGTGGTGGTGGGGGCCGCGCCCTCCCATGCCACAGCACGGGGACAAAGTTGGACACGCACGCACGCACGCACGCACGCACACACACACACACACACACACACACACACACACACACACACACACACACACACACACGCACACGCACACGCACACGCACGCGCACGCGCACGCGCACGCGCACGCGCACGCGCACGCGCACGCGCACGCGCACGCGCGCACACACACACACACACACACACACACACACACACACACACACACACACACACACACACACACTGGTAACACTTTCCGGACAGCTTCCATCGAAGGCGTAAGACACTAGACCAGGCCCAGCTTTATGGGCGCACCTGCATATCCAGATTCTCAACAAGAACGGTGGCGCCGTCCGGAGTGCGGAGACTGACGCCCTCGAGCCGAAGCAAAGTTTCGGAGGCCGTCCCGTTCTGCGGGATGTCGACCACAGCAATCCCGCCCGCCAGGCTATTGTCTCCGCTGCGGGCACCGTTAGCATTGCCATTGCCGTTGACGGGCGCCACAGCAAGCAGCGCAGGCGCCGCGACCTCAACCAGCACAGGCCTCTGGTCTCCTGGTCCCTGCGGGAGCCCCCCGGGCGGTAGGCCCGCCGGCTCCGGCTCTTCCTGCGGCTTCTCCTGAGCCTCTTTCGGGGCAGCAAAGTCGTCCACCACCTCCGTGAACTCGCCAAGTCGGTCGATGACGGCGCTGAAGCCTGCCAGGGTTTCGAACTGCGGACCGCATCCTCCACATGAGTCAGAGAGCGAAATGTGTAGGACACATTGGAAAACACATATAAACACATTGGACAAAAGAGGTAAGGAAAGGGCCAACTGGAAGGGACGAGCAGGC
>KV908647.1:69336-74336 GCA_002005505.1 Botryococcus braunii
TATGCCTCACTCTTATGTTTAAATGTGTGGATAGTGTAGGCATGTGCAGAGTCGCCCTCCCCCCCCCCCCCTCCTCCTCTGGTGCCTGCCTTCTTGTAAATGGGATCGGCAGCAGCGCCCCTTTCCTCCCCACGAGTTAGAAGGATGACCGGATCCCCCAGTGACCACAGGGACCGGCTCGCCAGTGGGTCCTCCAGTCCCTACGGTGTTCCCCCAGTCCCCCAGTCCCCACGGGAGTCCCCCAGTCCCCACGGTAGTCCCGCCTGCGGCCCAGGCGCACATTGTACCGCCAATAGCTTGAAGAGGGAGAAATGAGGAAAGTGGGCAGTGCCTTGAAGTAGTCACGGAATACATAGACGGGGACGCCCAAGCAGACACCTCCCAGCCACTTGATCAGCATCTGAGTGAAGCGCTCCGGATCCTTCTCGCTCAGAGCATTGAAGAAGTCCCGCCCCAGAAAATTGAAGAGCACACTGCAAACCCATACCCAACGACCCTCATGTCGCGCTCCAGCACACATGCTCTGGTTCAGCATCGATCCCATTAGGGGTCAAAGCCTGTTTCGACAAGCTCTGGGTTTCCAGTTTGTTCGCACTATTGGAACCAGCTTCTGCAGCAAACCTGTCACAGTGCCCCCTTCTGCGCACGCCTAGCTGTCATGATACAATGCAGCAAACCCTGTGACAATGCCGAAATGCAGAGAAATTGTAATAGGGGGTGTCATAATAAGGGTTCAAGAGATGTTTTACTGAATTAGAGACTTACAGTTTAGTATGCAGCGAACTCTTGTGATACGGCAGGAAGGCCGTGAATTCAGACCTGCTAAAGTTTCAGAGTGTTGGCCATTCTACAGATAGCAGTTTACGGCACACTCTCGCTCTCGGTGACCATGTGATCTGCTTGGCATGCCGATCACATGGCTGGCAACAGTGAGACAACACCACTCAGACAGCCCTTCACCCCCAACACCCCCACACACCCGCGCACACACACACACACACACACACACACACACACACACACACACACACACACACACACACACACACACACACACACACACACACACACACACACGCGCGCGCGCGCGCGGGCGGACACGCTTATTTTCCGCTTATTTTCCTATTTCCGCTTATTTTCCTCCTCTCAAAGTATTTCAAATTTGCATCAACACAATAAGGCATATTCTTTACCTAGTGCAATGCACTTACATGTGCGTGTTCAATCACATGCCCCCCCCCCCCCCCCGGTTCATGTTAATCACACCTCCTTGCTCACCCACCCACGCACGCACACCCCCCTCCCCCCACACACACACACACAAGAAGATTTTGCGAGTCCTTCTGCTGCTCAATTGAACCTTAACGACACGGCTGTTGCGTAGCAACATTCCTGTGAGCTGGTCCCTGCATCCATGGCAGACAGCCCACGGGACCGGTTGCAGCAAGGATTGGATAGAGAGAAGGCCAACACACCTCACACCGGTTGTTCCCAGAGTTAGGCCGACCACCAATGCTAACCGCCAGCGCGCGCGCCCGCCCTCCTCCTCATCAATCCAGAACGGCACACCCAGCTGTACATTCCCTCCCATCCCCGCTTCATTACCAAATCCTTACTGGTGTCGTCTTTATTCAGCAACCACATGCCCTACTGTGCTTGGACAGCATGGGGATGGCTTCAAACGTCCGCAAACATATGCAAACGCATGCAGCAAACGCGAACGGCAGCTGTCTTTGACCCACACAGCGAGAATAGAAGGTTGACAGTGTCCATCCTTGGTTGACATAGAACCACACGTAATTCGATACGAAGAGAAGTAGCCTGTCTACACTGCATGCACTGGGAACTCCACGCACTTTCATGTCGACTGTGGATTGATACCACATTTGCATGACATTGTTAGGAAACACACTCCGGAATAGAAAGGACAAGTAGCAGGCAACTATCCCCACTTAAGGCCACTTGGAGTCTGCCGAATCCGTTTCATTCGAAGACTTGCAGTCTGCCGAATCCGTTTCATTCGAAGACTTGCAAGAGAGATATTTTCAAGAGCATTATAGATAATTCCAAGAACTTCTTCCAAGAGTTTATTGTTGTCCTTTCATATCAGCAGCAGGTGTTGCATACCTTCACAAGACGGTCCCAAATCACGGACAGGTCTGTGCTTGGCCCCTCGTGACCAGGGAGGGGGCCTGGGGCAGCATTTGAAGTATTTCCGCTTGCTTGCTCTACACCCGTTCCTCGTTCTGAGACTGTTTGCTGTTCGTCCTTTCCTTTCTCTGACGCTGCTTGTGACAACTGCAACTTTCTGTGTCGCAAGCCAACGTCTCCTCTGCGCAGAATGTGCACAGGAACAACACGAGCATACTTATGAAACTTGCCCTGAACCGCGCCCTTTGGAGTCCAATTAACGGCAGTCCAACTGGAAAGTCGACTACTAAAGCTTCTGCCTTGCATGAAGCCCATCTACATGCCACAAGACACCGGAAGATAATGCAAGCCCGGCTCGCTTGTACTCCTCTTGATCCCAAAGAAATTATAGAGCCTCATCAAAAAACATGAAATTCCATTGATGTAATAGTACATACAATTACGAATAGGGGACTGGGATGGGCAGTGTATGCAAATGACGAGGATCAGATTACGGGATCTGAGACCCGTTCTATAGCTTGACTGCGTCTGTGAATCCGTAACGATGCAGCCATAGATTTTAAAAAACGAGTTAAAGTTCACAGATGCTTGCTTGGATTTGAAGGATATGATTAAGGCCCTGGGACGGTCGTGGAGGTTCAGCCAATTTAGGACGGAACTGTCGGGCGCCACACGACACCGTCCTGGGATCGCTACCCTAGTGACTGGGTACCACCCCCCTGAAGGAGACAGGACACCGCATACAGTGGTGAGTTCCCTCACCACTGTATGCACCCTGCGCCATAAGGCGACAAGCCTTGTTGGGAAGGGGGGAGGGGGGGGGGGGAGGGGGGATGTGTGACCCTGAGGGTCACACACTTGCATACGTAGGCCCAAAGGGGGAGAGTCGATCAGTTGGGCGGGAAGGGTACGATAGTGAGAGGGTATCTGCATTTGAGTGCTAATTTGTGTGTGCGTGCACGCGCGCGCGCGCGCGCGCGCGCGTGTGTGTGTGTGTGTGTGTGTGTGTGTGTGTGTGTGTGTGTGTGTGTGTGTGTGTGTGTGTGTGTGTGTGTGTGTGTGTGTGTGTGTGAGTGAGCGCACCCGCGTACACATGTGTGTCTGCGTGTCTCTGTATGTATGTACATCCATTATTTTGGGATCGATGTGGAATCAAAATTTCAATCCCCACACATCGCCACTTTGGGTAAGAGATTCCGATATTACTCCCACTTGCAATCCCAAATTGATTCCATGTCCATCCCGGATCTATAGCACTGGGGGGAATGATTTGGGGTTAATGGGTAATAAATGTAGCAAAAGGGAAGGATGTGGGATCAGGTTGGAATCATCCCCTTCTGCATATGCAAATGCATGTGTGCTGTCCATCGTGCAAAGTCCAGGTCACGTGCAGAGCTGTGCACAGCTTTCCAAACCTCTCTGCCAGCATGGTTTAGCCATGTAGATACCTGACGAGGCTGCTAGATTGGAACCTGAACATTCTGTTGAGTTTTGAACATTATTATTGAATGCCTTGTGCTTTAGGTGATCTTCACAAGTACAATATTAGGATATGGGTCCATTGAGAACATCAAGTACCTTGAGACACGGTAAAATGTGGATGCTAACATACGGTACAATATGATCAAGATTATGCGTTAGTGTGGAAGGACTATTAAAGCAGCGATCATTGCACAAGCGAGCAACTGGTTTGGGAAGATGCAGGGCACATAAGGATGCTAGTCTTGTTCATTCAGTTGCATGTATCTAATAGCAGACAGTCGTCAAGGACTGTAGCTGGAGGGACACTTACGACCTGTCTGCCTGCTTTCAGGTGATGCCGATTGCCCATAGCCTAACACATTCCTTTGCGCACTTGGCAGCTTCTGATTGGTTGTTGATCTTCCGGTTTCCAATACCCAGCTGTTTGCTGCAGCAAACAATGGCCCCTCCCTCATTCATATATAAATGTTTCCCTAGGCCTGGGGTACACGTGGAGCGCAGGTTCACCCGGGACGTTCAGCTCCCTCCAGCACAGGCATTGGGAGCTTTCTTGTATGTTCCAAGAAGGCTCCCAAAGCATGTGCTGGAGGGAGCTGAACGTCCCGGCTGAACCTGCCGTCCACGTGTACCTCTGGCCCAGGGAAGATTTCCCCCTAGGCCGATTAATGGCGCCAGTGTCGGCTGGCATTGTTTCCTTCGCAGTGCCAAATGCCTGCCGCTCGTTCACATCTCCTGGCCAGCGTAGGAGCTCGTACAGTGATCGAGAGTTGAGCACATTTGCGAATCTCCTGGCTCTTGTTTCTTAAGGGCACACATTGATGGATTCGAAGCGGGTGACAGCACCACCGTCTCGTGGTAAAGAGAAACCTGTTTCGGTTGTGTTGCAGTCTTAACAACGTTAACCGCAAAGTTTGTTTGCTCAAGTAAAAGAAACATGCGCGAAGTCTCGGTGCCTAATTAATTATCCGACCTCTCATGAGGCCAACAAATGGCAGTGGTTTACAGGAAAAGTGAATTATATCAGTCTCTGCCCCCCGAGGCCCCCAAATGGCAGTGGTTCTAATGGTGACGCAGGGAGGGCAAACAAATCCAGAAGAACGTGTTAACACACCCATCACCGGCCCCGTCCCCCCTGTGATGCACATCGCATTCATGAAAAACATGGCACCCCCACGCGCCCGCCAAACATCATATCGGAAGTCCGTGTAACCCCATCAAGACCAGAACCCCGACAATGTCGGAAACACGCAGCACACAGCAGGGCCTGCCGCTGGCAATATCATGTTCATTAGCAGGGGGATTCATCGTTGGTCAAGGCACGGCCTGACCTGTTCAGATGGGCATGTTGAAGTACAACACTAATGCAC
>KV908647.1:84336-91836 GCA_002005505.1 Botryococcus braunii
CCCCCGGCGCCCTTCATGCCTTGTCGAGAGGAGATATCAAGCTCCTTTCGCCCCATACAATCCATCATCAACACCGACGCGATGACAAGTGGGATGCCACGCTTGCGCGCGCGCGCGCGCTCTCTCTCTCTCTCTCTCTCTCTCTCTCTCTCTCTCTCTCTCTCTCTCCCTCCCTCCCTCCCTCCCTCCCTCCCTCCCTCCCTCCCTCCCTCCCTCCCTCCCTCCCTCCCTCCCTCCCTCCCTCCCTCCCTCCCTCCCTCCTCCCTCCCTCCCTTCCCTCCCTCCCTCCCTCCCTCTCTCTCTCTCTCTCTCTCTCTCTCTCTCTCTCTCTCTCCTCTCTCTCTCTCTCTCTCTCTCTCTCTCTCTCTCTCTCTCTCTCCCCCCCCCCCCCTCTCCCTCTCTTTCCCCTCCCTCCCTGCCTGCCTCCCTCCCTCCCTCCCCCCTTCTCTCTCCCCCCGCCCCTTCTCTCTCCCCCCCTTCTCCCCATCTCCCCCCCCTCGTTCTCCCGCCCTCCCCCCTCCCTCCATCCCTCCTCTGGGTTGTACTTTCTTACAGTCACGTATCTGGCAGGTTTCGTTTGATTTGCATCTACAAGCATGGAAGCTTAAAAAAGACTCCATCAACTGAGGAAAACGAGGGTTACTAGACAGCTGGACTAGCTGGGCACATTGGGGGGAAGTCCTGCTACGGGGGCCAGCCACCAGAAATGAATGGAATGCAAGAACTAATGCTTGAAACCATAATTTTTGTTTGGGTGGTGAGATCTGGATGCGAGCAGGAATAATAGGGTGTTGTTGAACATAATCGCCACACCCCGTGTTCAGCGATGATCGATGCTGTGTTACGTCAGCCAAGAACCCGAGGCAACTACGTCAGCCAAAGCAGAACACTGCGGCGCAGATCCGCAACTTAAAAAATTCACATGTTCTTTCCTTTTACACTTTCCCTAGCGCTTTATGAGAAAGTGAAACAATTACTAAACGTACCCTATCCCCTGTGACACTACTATTACGTAGGCTATAGTAGTCTACAAGGCATGACGCACACCAGGAGAAAGTACTGGGGTACCGTGATGGTACCACAGTACTACTGCCCGTTTGCTTAAATTCTTCGTAGTACTTCAAGTACTTGTCGCCACTCTTTATCTGCTCACAATGGATGAGTAGTTCCCACACACTTTCTAAACCGGATTGCAGTTTGGTAGCTATTTCCCACCTTTCTATTGAAACGGATTGCGCTGTGCTGGCTCTTTCTCATTTGCAGGTGCGTGGCCTTTCTCAGCGATCGGCGAACAAGGTTGACGCCCTGGTAGAAGGTTCTCATAACCTCCTACAGATATACCTGAATTATGAATTGTTCTCAATGACTTTCCCATTTATGATTGTGGAGTCTAATTGGACAGCTCAAAGGGGCGCTGTCTGTGGTTCAATGTCGTGGTTGGGTAATTGTCTTTCATTGGCGTGTGCATTCAATGTTTTCTACTTGAGTATCTTGTGAACGAAATTGGGGAATACAAGTCTCAATTCAACACTTTAACCGATGGGTGCACTGAGACTCAATTGGGCGTTCAGAGTGTTGAAGGTACCGTTTTGTTGATAGAGCTTAGGTATCGTGCTCTTAAATAAAATATCTTGGTTTGTTTCTCTGATTTTTTAATGATATCTTTGTGGCATTATGTTTTCATGGTGCTATCACCGTCTTTCGGGTGGTTATCCTTCGGCGATCATTGACTTGCTGAAACCCTGCCGACCCTGCCTGTAAATGTCGTCTACACCATCCAGCGCTCAACAAACACAAAGTTAGATTTACACCCCCGATATCTGTTGAAACAGAGCGGATTGGACTGCTGCCGCCCAGTCCGATTTCGAAACGAACCCAACTGTTTCTGCCCAAAAGCTTTTATGCCTCACATGAGTTGAGTTTAGTTTGCCTGGATATCTCTTTGATATTCTTGAGGAGTTGATCAGCAAAAATTTCAGGGGCTAGAGAACATGGAAGGTGACTAACAATACGCAAAATGGCGGAGGCTTGACGCCCTCAATTTGATGCCCTCAATTCAAATCTTACACCTGATGGCTGCCATATATGAAGAGATTTCGGTTGTGGCATGGGGATTCTCATGTGTCTTGAAAAGCTTTTCTCGACGGTGTTTCTGGCAGGAGCTTCCAGCTGTTGTTTGCTTCAGAAATGTGTTTCGCACTTCGCTCCTAAGTCTTGGGTTTTGGGGGAACGTTCCATCACATCAATCTCCAGTGACCGGACATATGTCAATTTCGTTTTTTGCGAGAGTGGGATAAAAGGACCAGCCCGATGTATCGAGGACCCAAAAACAATCTTTCAAGCTACGAGTCACACCTATTCTTTTGCAAGAGTGGGTTCCAATATGACCAGCCCAATGTTTCAATGACTCAAACTCCAATGTTTCTTCTTTTTCTCCTTCTCCTTCTCCTCCTCCTCGTTCTTCTTCTCCTTCTCCTCACCGCTCCCTGTCTGTATTGAGAAAGCTAGAAGTTTTGCATGGACTTGGGGTAGCTGGTATTGCATGCCCTACTATTGGGTGTGCAGGACAGTTTTTATGTTCCTGACGATGAGAATTTTTTGGTTGTTTCACACTATTGAGACCAAGGAATTGGTTTTTAATGAGATTTCTCGCTATGTCAGACCGGTGTGGTTGTGTTTGCGGAGGACGAGTCAATCCACTGAAGAAGCCGGTTCATTGGCAAAGCCTAATGCTTCCTCCTATATTCTTGTTCCATAAAGGGGCCAGGGAAGAATGGAGAAGCGATGGCTTGATTTGGATAACAACTGAGAGGCCCCATAAGAAAGTTGGCTTTTGCAATTGTTGCCATCCTGGTTGTTAAGTAAGTTATGGGAGTCTTTTGCAAAACTTAGACCCTCTCAACGAAACATGCAGGACATTAGCACCGCCTGAGAGCCTGTGCAGTTATCTGTCAGCAGCCGATTGAGGAAAACCCTTGGGCACGCAGGTAGCATTCCTCCCATTTACAACACATAAGTGCGCTCTGGGACCCTTGCAGCATGTGAAGCACATTGTAACAGCACAAACCAGTATCCGTAATTACGGATACTGGTTTTGGATCGCCTGGCTTTGAGCCGCAACATTGGCCGACTTGCTCTTCCGAGGAAGCTATGGTTGCATGCAAAACCCGGGGTGCTTCCTGCATCCCGCATACTAACAGAGAATGGAACAACCGGCTGCTGGTCCTGGGAGAGAGGTGACTCTGCATCTCATCAAGCAAATTGTGGAACTAGGCCAAAGGCTTGTCCAGATCTTGTAACTTGGGTATGTTTGCTGTTGAAGATTCCAGAGAGCTGTCTTTGTTCGAAGCCCAAGTTGCAGGGTGTTTACCTTGGGAGATTACTCATGATAGAAGCACTCAAATGTGCCGCGACGACCAGCGTTTCGACACTACATCTTTGAGAGTATGGTGTTTCTTGCATTGTGTATTTTACATTACTGTCATGCATGAATTTGAGACTGCTAGATTTCGAAGGGCATTGGAAGGAGTAACGCTTTCCGATTCTTGGTTATTGCTTTCCTTGGCAAGAATCTGAGATGCTACCGTGCACTGCAACTTGAGACCAGAACAATCTTTGGACCTTCACACCTTGTCCGGTATATCATTGAAGGCTGCACGAGCTATTCATGAGCCATTTCTCATGATGTGTCCATTTCAGAGGTTTCAGGTCGAATGGCATTGCTAATACATAAACAATTGGTTTTTGACTGGTTTACGCAAATGCAAGTTGAGGAGATGTTCAGGAGTTAACATGCTTCTGGCTGTGCCTTATATAGCTGCTCAGACTGTGTGGACCCTAGCACCTCCCTCCTTTGCCTACTTAGCCTCCTTGAACTCCGTGGAAAAGTTTCAATAGAGAAGGGATGAAAAGGGAAACCACAAATCTAATCGGCATTTATTCTTTTATCAATTATTTTCTTCATTTCACAGCCTGGTCAAGAGCGTTAAGAGCAACAAATCATATGCACGCGTTGTGTGTGTGTGTGTGTGTGTGTGTGTGTGTGTGTGTGTGGGGGGGGAGGGGGGGTTGGGCGCTTCAAAAAAGCTACTGCACGTAATTGCAATAGCTTGGCAAGCTTGGCAGAGGAGAAGCCCCCGATCGGCCTGCTTACCGAAGTGTGACAGCGGATGTGTTTTTGTGAATACATCAGGTTGAAGGTAAGAGGAGGAGGAATGCGCTTGCATGTCAGTCATCTGCTGGTGCCCACTTGAGGGAGAGCTTCGGTGCCCTAGTTCAGCCGACAATAGAGAACATTGAGAACCGGGGTGAAGGCGAGTGTTTAAGGCCGTGGCGCGGTTCTCCATTGGTATGTTCTTTAAATCTTTTGAAGATTGCAGAAGGAAATGGTGTACTTCTTAGCACGAAGACTCGGTTTCAAAGTGGGGTTTGTCAGCAATGGTGTTTGTCCCCTTCAGTCCTGGTTGAATGAGGCAAGAATAGCTGCGCAACGTAAGGGCAGCTACATGGCATTTTACACTTTCCTGATGCCTGGCAATTACTAAACGGTAACCTAGTCATTGTGACACTACTACGAGTAGTCTACTAGGCATGTCACATACCAGGATAAAGTACTGCTTTACAATGACGATACCCCAGTACTACCGTCCGTGTGCTTAAGTATCTTCGATGTACTTGTTGCCACTCTTTAATCTCCTCACAACCAATGAGTAGTTCCCACCTTTTATCTAGCTGGGGTGTGCTGTGGTGGTTCTCTCCTATCTGAGAAAAGTGGACCGAGTATGCCATATGAGAGGTGGGTGGCCTGTTTCAGAGATGAGGCAACAGGGTTGACACCTTAATAGAAGGTTCTCATGACCTCTTACAAATGTACTTGAATTTTGGAATGCATGTCTGGTGAAATTATCGCATATTTGAATGTGGAGTCTAAATGAACAGCTCAAAGGGGCTTTTGTTGTGTGTGTGTGTGTGTGTGTGTGTGTGTGTGTGTGTGTGTGTGTGTGTGTGTGTGTGTGTGTGTGTGTGTGTGTGTGTGGGGGGGGGTGCAAGTGTTTCCGTACCTCCTGGGTTATGTCTGCAAGGGGGCTTCAATCGATGCAGAAAGATCAACAGTACTCCCACACTTAACCATTGCCAAGTTTCCAGAAGCAGATGGTTTAAGGGGTTACACTGGGAACTCCAGCGAGGTCGAATTTGTGTGGCTGTTGGCACAAGTTTCTTCCCTTCGGGTCGGGATGGTCCCAATTTTGGCAAATGTCGGACTGAAATGTGACCTCGCTGGAGTTCCCACTTACACAAGGAGTCAGAGGGGAGATGGAAGGGTATTAGAACTCTGTGGTCGGGACACTCCTTTTAGATTCTGGCACAATCAGTGCTGTGATGGAGCCATGTGCTCCTTTTACCTGCTGTAATCTTGTGTGGGCAGGCAAAGTGCGAGCATGTCAGCACATCTCTGAGCCCATGAGTGCTGGTGCGAGGCTAGACTAATTCTGAAACTACGTGAGCATCTGGCAGGTTCCTTGGAGTAATGGCCCTTCCTTCCCCCTTTGCCCTTTGGGTTACTGCGCCTCCTACACACACACACACACACACACACACACACACACACACACACACACACACACACACACACACACACACACACACACACACACACACACACACAGACACACACACACACACACACACACACACACACACACACACACACACACACACAAAGAGAGGGTGACAGACAGGGAGAGAGGGAGGGACAGAGAAAGGAGGGGGGGTTGGGCTTGCTGCGTGATCACGCACTGAAGCTGACTGAAACTGAGGGACTTCAGGTCTCCCACTTGTCACTCACAGGGTTCTTGTGTCTGACATGGAGTGCAGCCTACAGACGAGGCAGCTACTCCATCAGGGCCTCTGGGAGCGCTTCCATCAGGACCTCCAGGAGCGTTGCTGGCATCGAAGGGGCTGGACTTGACGGGACGTCGTCCCAGCGCCGATTCTAGCGGGCTGCTTTTCGGGCTTGGGTCTTCCACGACTGCTTTCACCAGGGTTGACTCCAACCGTTTACCTGGAGGCACTGGGGCTAGCGAGCAGGGGCGCACTGACTTTGATACATCCAGTCATGGTCAGAGCCATGGCGGGGTCGACAGATCTCGAAGGACTAGCGACGACGTGCTCATGTCGATTCGCAGCCTCGAAAGCACGGGGCCCTCGCAGCCACTGCGGGCCAGGTATGATGTTGGGTTGGGGCAAGAGGCACCCACAGAGCCACAGGCGCTGGACGGACGGGGCTCGAGGGTCATTGCGCCTACAAGCGCGGTGCCTAGAAGCGTCGCGCCGCATGCAGGCATGGCACAGCTGTGGGTTGGGGGAGCCCTGACCCCGGCCCACCCGACAGATTCCGCGGCGTGGGGGGACCCGAGAACCCCAGGCTTTCCTCACCAGGTTCCTGCATCAACCCAAGTGTGTTCCCATTTCTTGTCGGGACCTGGCAGGGAAAAAGCTGGGCAATGATTAGTGGATGAGCCACCGTGCTGTGTCCCAACTGATCGGCTACAGCGCATCCCGGCCCTACATGGCTCCCACCCCCCTGCAAATGCACTCGCTCGTGCACACACACACACACACACACACACACACACACACACACACACACACACACACACACTCACTCACTCCAGAGAGAGGAGGGGGCGGCAGGCGCGCGCGAAGCACGCACACATACACACGCTCACGCGCGCACACACACACACACCCCCTTCTTCCTCCCCCCGCCCCCTCACCCCCCCCCCCTCACTCTCTTGCTCCCTCTCCCTCCCCTCCTCTCTCTTTCTCTCTCCCCCCCCTTCTCTCCCCCCGCGCCTCTCTCTCCCTCCCTCCCCCTCTCTCGCCGCCTCCGCCATCCAAACATACGCTAGCACACCTGACGGCACCATAACCAGCGCTCACATTCAAGCAGACCAATGTTTGTGATGTGGTTAGCTGGCCAGGGCACGGGGGGCTACAGAGCGTGCTCGTCATCCAATTCAATCAACATTTCAAAATGTTGGGAAGAACCTATGTTGGTGGTGGCCCAGAATTTAGGAACTTGCTACGCTCTTATTAAATCTTGTCGAAATTCCATTTGACATTTAAATCGATTGCCATTAGGATGTGTCTCTTGATGCGTCATTGGGAGACTGGCATGGATCGCTTGTCAACAGTGTTAGGATTGTGTGTGGGCAGTATAGAGATGCTGACTCTTGGGATGCGCTCCATGAGACCTGCAGTCACTGGGAACAGGACAAGCTATTTAGAGGGTGACGCACATGTTGCAGAAGTAATTTCTTCTCTTCTCTCCTCTCTTCTCTTCTCGTTGTTTGCCCCTCTTCTCTTTTCCTTTCGTTTTATTTCAGGACTCCGAGTCTTAAAATAAATCCTGGTTCCTGAATTACGGTCCTTAGGTGTATCACTAAAATGATATGTGTAACTGGGTAACAGAGAATGGCCGACTCGTTGGATGGGATC
>KV908647.1:96836-99336 GCA_002005505.1 Botryococcus braunii
TCCTGCAGGTTTCTTCAAGTGGGAATTTTCATCACCTGCACTGAATTTGAGATGCTGATAATTTCTGTAAAATTTGCAAGAGTTTTGCGATCGCACGTGTGCCTGTGCGTGTGCGTGCCTGCGTGCGCGCGCGCGCGCGCGTGTGTGTGTGTGTGTGTGTGTGTGTGTGTGTGTGTGTGTGTGTGTGTGTGTGTGTGTGTGTGTGTGTGTGTGTGTGTGTGTGTGTGTGTGTGTGTGTGTGTTTGTTTTTTGGTTAGTACATCAAAAAGGCCTTTATAATTTTTTTTTGAAACGATCAGGCTCGTCCAAAGCTGGCTGTGCCCGGTGCAAGGCGCCAGCCTCTGTGCCAGCCCGCCTCTGGAAGTGCCTCCTTTCACCCCCTCCCTCCTTTGGTTCCACACATGAAGGAACTCGGCTCCTTGTTCCGGGATTCTTATTGTTTTTGAAATGGAATTTGCACATTGAGCTGGTTTATGAGTCTACACATCCTTGCCTATGTGCCTGTGTAGGGTTGGTTGCGTCAACTTGGAAAAGCACAGGTGGAAAGAGCAATGTGTGTAAAGCTCTGTGGTGCTTTCCCCATCCCCCGCCCTTGGGGGGTTGGTGCTTTGGGCATGGTTTTTGCTGCCGGTTTAGCCCACCACATAGTGGGCTGTGGACACCATAGACTTTCCGCCCCGTCCCCCTTCTCTCTGCCCCAACCCCGTCTCTCTGTCGCGGGGGTACAGAGGCCCGTGATTGGACCTGTGAAGCTAGGCATGAAAAGCTTACACGTTTTGTATGAAGAGTGCGACGGGACGTACAAATAAGTAGGCTGCTTGATGTGTTCCCGTGTATTGTCGTAGACTCCTTCCTCTTTTATGTACTCTTCTCAGATTTGTATTCAGCTCTCCGAGAAGGGGTTTCATTCGCTCGCTTTTACTTTAGCCCCGGGGTGGGGGGTAGGGGCGATACCTTGTGTGCGCACGCACGCGCACGCGCGCACCATACTTGCTGCCCCCCCCCCCTTGTATTTGATTGGAAATGTGACTTTGGCGCTTGTGTTTGTGTAGGAGGATTTGGCAGTACAAGAGAAGGTGCTGCAGGGGGGTTTTGATCAGATGATGCCTGACGTTGTGGTGAAGGCTGGCACCGCGCGGCTCAACCTGTCGGAGGACCAGAAGTGCAGTAAAGAGTGGGATTCGCAGGCACATGAGGCAGTGTTGAAGGGCATGTCAGTACCCCTCTTTATCTCTTTCCCTCTCCTCTTCTGTCATGTCTCTTTGAGCTGCTCAGCCAAAGGGTTTCTATTTCCTGTTCCACCCCGTACGTGCACGTGTGTGTGTGGGAAGGGGGGGGGGATGGGTGCGTGGTTGTGGGTGTGGGTGCGTGGGGGTGTGTGTGTGTGTGTGTGTGTGTGTGTGTGTGTGTGTGTGTGTGTGTGTGTGTGTGTGTGTGTGTGTGTGTGTTTTTTGGGGCGGCGGGGGGGGGGGTGGGCAACCGCCGGTGGGAGGAGAAGATGACACCCTCCCTCCTTGAGGTGGCCTGGGTTACTCTAGAACGGCTGTGCCAAAGGGGATGGGTACACTTTGCGCATCTTCAATCATGCTTAGTGCTGGGTTGGATTTACCGCATGGCTTGAGGGATCCTGTATGATTTGTCTGGTTCTTTTGCCTCTGAAAGTGAATTGCCATGATTAGTGACTTTCTGACACAAGTGAGATCTTTGAGTGGTACCCTTCAACCCATCCATACTTGATGACAGTGACTTGGCCGTTGAGTATATTGCAAAGCTGCGAGAATTATGTGGTGGACTCCTCAAAGATCGTCAAGGGCGACATGCATAGGGTCTCACGAGCGGTGTCGCACGTGCCCCGCCCACAACCTGCAAGGCTGTGTTTTAAACGAGCCACACGAGATTGGTGCAACCACTCATTGCCTGACGTGAAGGCAGTGGTCTGTTATTCTTCCTGTTTGATGTTTTCGATACCAAGTTTGTTTCGCTTGCAATACTTTGTTCTCTTTGCTTGGCTTTTGGATGGCGCAACACTCGCATTGCTCATGCTTCCGTGGGCTAGTCTCCCATAACTGCCTCAGTACACTGCACACCTGTTCTCATGGTCTATTCTCTGCTAACAAAGTGATAACAACTCAGATTGTCCCACTACGGGCAACTGTCTAATTTTGTCATGAGCCGCTTTGCTCTCACTTATCTCTTTCCACTTTACATGTGATCTCTAGACAGATTTGAGCCCAAATGTGCGAGAACACCTCTGATCTTCCTCTGGCTGCCTTCACTGGAAAAAACATTCATCGTGTGTGGCAAAACTTTTCTTGACTCTGTCTCCGGCCAATCCCTCAGCTCACTCACGAGACTGTCGCTTGCGGTTGTGCAGAAAAACGGTCCTACACAGCGCTGATAACTTGTGGGACTACTTCTTCAAGAAAACAGAGCCCATGCTGGCGATGCATGAGTATGCTGTTGTGGTCACCTCTATGTATGATTTTTTCACTCAGCTGAC
>KV908647.1:106836-116836 GCA_002005505.1 Botryococcus braunii
CACACACACACACACAGAGACACACACACACAGACAGAGAGAGAGAGGGGGGGGGGGGCAGAGAGAGTGTGTGAGAGAGAGGGGGGGGGGGCGGAGATGAACCTTGGAGTTGGGGTTGGGAACGGCCGTGTCCTTGACGCGGCTCCATGTGACGCCATCTGTCATGCTGGTACTGAGGGGCGTGATCCCGGTGCGCGTCCGGAACATCTGAAGGATGGCCTGCCTTCCCCCGCTGTGGTTGTAAGCCACCAGAGAGCCTTCTATCAGCCACCCGTACTTGCTGGTGTCCTCTGCAGGCAATTGCTGTCCAAGCATCCAGCTCGAGCCCTGCCGTACACCCAGGCTTGTCACATTTAACTTCCCGTGTGCTCTCACACTTCCTCCACTCGCATCCACACGCTCACAAAAGCAAATCTCTCTCTCTCTCTCTCCTCTCTCTCTCTTTTTTTTTTTTTTTTTTTTTTTTTTTTTTTTTTTTTTTTTTTTTTTTTTTTTTTTTTTTTTTTTTTTTTTTGTTTTTTTTTTTTTTTTTTTTTTTTTTTTTTTCCTCTCCTTCTCTCCTCTCAATTCCCTTTTTATTGTTATCTGTTCTTCTCTCGCACTCAAGCTCCTCCTTTCTTCACTCCTCCTGCCTACCTCCTCCCCACCGGCCACACATACATCCCCCCCCACACACACACACACACATGCAATGCTCACGACCTTAGCCAAGGCCTGCATAGGACCCCAGGCTACCGACTCCATGGGTCCCTGCAGCACCCAAGCTGGCAGTAAGCCTAGCCTTGTAGGGGATGACTCACACCTTCGGAGTATCCGCGTTTGTGAGCCTCCACTCCTAGCAGGGAAAGGGATGGGGAAGGACGGGGGAGAGGTGGAGAAAGAGAGGGGGGGGGGGAGGGCCGGGAAGAAGGAAGGGGCGGAAGGGTGGCAGGAACAGGGCCATTTGGGAATATTCTCAATAATGTTAATGGGAGTGGAAGGGTGGATGGGCAGGAGTAGGGGCATTGGGAATAATCTCAATTTTGTTTAAGGGATTCAAAGGGCGGATGGTCAGGAACAGGAGAATCTGCGAAATTCTCAATTTTGTTGCTTAAGGATTAAAAGGATGGATGGGCAGGAATAGGGGCATTGGGAATAATCGCAATTACTCCCAAATTTCTCACTGTGGCAACATTGTGGCGGCATAACATTCTCAACTATGTAAGGGGGTTCATAGAGTGCGGCAGGGGAGGCGCATCAGTACATTATCTCGGGAGATGAGGACGCCGGGCTGGCCGTGCCACGTGGGATTCTGGCAGCCAGAAGACGCCTCTCTCCAGAAGGGGATGAGCCAGGCGCCGGTGCGCGTCACTACCACCCTGTTAGCTAGCATTTTTGCCACACCGCCTTCGTAGCTGTACGGATAAATCACCTGAGAACCCCCCAGGCCACCCATCGGCTTTGTTACTGCCGATTCTTGCTTCTGCAGAAGACCACCCCTCTGGAAGAGTGCTTCCAATGACAGATTTCCTTGCAAGCGGGAGTCTGCCAACTGGACACGAGTAAGGTTTTCCCCGCAGAGTTCCAACCAGTATATAGTGGTGGTGTATGGTCTGCATTGCAACCTCTTCCCACACACAAACTCATTGCCTTTCCTTATTCTTGTTCCTCCGATTCTGCAGTTTCATTTCTTTGACCCCTTCCTGACGGCTCATGCCAGCTTGCGCGCAGGTGAGGACACTGAATGCATGCATGCACCCGCGCGCGAGCGTGTGTGTGTGTGTGTGTGTGTGTGTGTGTGTGTGTGTGTGTGTGTGTGTGTGTGTGTGTGTGTGTGTGTGTGTGTGTGTGTTTGTGTGTGTGTGTGTGAGCAAACCCAACCTGTTCACTCTGGTTCACCGCCATCTGGGCATCCGCAATGGTCCCCTCCGCAATTTTGTTTCTGCCTTCTGTTCCTCTGCTTTCTATCCATCGAGTTGCTATCCATAATTGACCCAGCCACAGTATTGCACAAAGTCTGCATGCCCGCCCATCCCCAACATCGCAAAGAGCCATGTGCATGCGAGTGCCCACAAACACACGCCAGCTTGCAAGCGCGTGCAGTCGTGCACCCCCCCCCCCACACACACACACACACACACACACACACACACACACACACACACACACACACACACACACACATGTGCATGGGGCGTGCGCAAGCACGCACGGACACATGCACCCCGTCTCCGCAGAGGCCTGTAGCGTCATAACTTTGCCTCCCCATTTCCACCAGTAGAAAATAATGGCTGACTCAGCAGTTCCGATTGCAATCACGCACAGCAGGCTTGGGGGGCGAATTTTCCGAAAACACCAAGCCAAAAGGCCGGGGAGAGGAGGAGCCTCAAAGGCACAGTCAGCAGCAAATGGAAACATGCCAGCAAATGTGGGTAGCTAGGGATATCTTGATGCATATTTGCAATGCTACCAAATGCAAGGACATGCAACATGCACAATTCTGGCCGGGATACTTAATGTGTAGGACCTGCCCTGCCCTCGTCCTCTACCGAGATTTAAATATCCAAGGGCATTGTGAGCCACCACACCACTCAGTGGGGACTGCTGGGCCGTCCTTGGGTGTGTGGAAGAGAGAGACTGAGAGAGAGAGAGAGGAGAGAGAGAGAGAGAGAGAGAGAGAGAAGAGAGAGAGAGAAGAGAGAGAGAGAGAGAGAGAGAGAGAGAGAGAGAGAGAGAGAGAGAGAGAGAGAGAGAGAGAGAGAAGGGAGAGGAGTGAGAGGAGAGAGGGAGAGAGGGAGAGAGATAGAGAGAGAGAGAGGAGAGAGAGAGAGAGAGAGAGAAGAGAGAGAGAGAAGAGAGAGAGAGAGAGAGAGAGAGAGAGAGAGAGAGATATAAGGGGGTAAGAGGACACCACACACACACGCACACACGCGCGCACACACACACACACACACACAGAGGGGGGGGGGAGAGGGGGGGAGAGACAGGGGGGAGAGAGGAGAGGAGAGGGGGATGGAGGGCAAAGGGGGAGAGAGATTGGAAGGCAGGGGGAGAGAGAGGGGCCGCTGCAGGTGGGGTAGGAGGCAGGGGAACACACACACCCTGGGCTTGGACCAGGTGACTCCCCCATCAGCGGAGGTCATCATTTGCACGGATCCCCCGGGAGCGTAGTGGGTCCCGCTGCCGGACTCCCCAGTCTGAAAACTGCACAACTTGCCGGTGGGCCCAGAAAAGAAGAGATGGACCCGGCCCCCCTCACTGAAAAGAACAGGAGCCCAAACTGGCAACCCGTCCTGCGGAGCTGCCAGCTGGCTGGCGGTGCTCCATGTGACGCCCCGGTCGTTGGAGACTGCCCAGTAGATGCCCTGCTGCTTCGACCCCTCCCAAAAGTCCGGAGATCCCTGCCCCCCGCATTTCCGCTCACAATGACCCACAGAAACGACAAGGTCACTGTCTGTGCATTGCATGGGTCTGCTCTTGGGGGGAGAGCATTTTGCGGGTGTGTTGTAGTTGGGGTTTGGGGTTGGGGGGGGGGGAAGGAAGGGGGAGTGAGGGAGTGTTAAGAGGGGATGGGAGGGAGGAGGGAGAGGAGGGGGGGACAGTGTGTGGTTGCATGCGGCTGTGTGTGTGGTGTGTGTGGGGGGGGGGGGGGGGAGGGGGGTTAGAGTTTGGAGGCCGTGCGCGCATGCATGTGTCAGTAAGAGAAATGCCCTCAGTGTGTGCTTCCTGGCTGCATCCCAGGCTTCACAGAAGATATTACAGTCACGAGTCTTGCTGTAGCTCACCTAAGCCATTTCCCCTTCTTCGAAAGTTTTTTGGCCCCAAGATGACATGGATCATTAGAGGAACCAAGCACAAGGAAACAGGTGCCATACTCAACAGAACAGAATTTTAGCTGTAGCTGCACCACATGAAGTTGCAATTCATGCACGCACAACACACAAACACACACACACACACACACACACACACACACACACACACACACACACATACACACACACACACAACACACGCGCGCCCGCAGACCACCCACCCCCCCCCCACACACACACACACACACACACACACACACACACACACACACACACACACACATGCACATACGCACAATAGCACGCAGGGGTTTGCAGTGCGCCTTGGCTTCGTCCCCCAAAAGAAGGACAGAGGACAGACGTAGTATGGGTTAGGGACTGGAGATTGCTTGACACAGCCAGCGCGCAAATCCCAGTCTCTTGAATTCGCAGGCTCGGTACACACAAAGCTTTACTGTTAGGACACGCTTCCCTTTTCATTTGAAGATGTGTGAGCGCACCTGCCAGACAGCTGCCAGAGAGCCATTGGGGAGGCGCTCCAGCATGGCCGCATGCACATATTTGAGGTCAGGGGTGCCTGGGGCAACCACACTGATGGCGCTATTCACGGCACCGTGCCGACTGCCCTTGCCAGTATCCATGGCCGTTCTGTTTATAATTGAGTAGGGCGATCGAAAAGCCCACCTGCACATTAGCCACCCCCCCCTTCCGGCTGGGCATCGCATTTTGTCATGCACGCATGGATGATTCACTGGGAAGGCTGCCTCACTGGGTAGGCTTAGTAAGCCGTAAGTTAGGCCAAGATGATTTTGGCAATTTGTACGTTTGGAACCACCTCACGGACTGTTGGCTCCGACCCCCCCCCCCGCCCCTGAGTCCCGTGTGTGTGTGCGCGCACGTGTGTGTGTGTGTGTGTGTGTGTGTGTGTGTGTGTGTGTGTGTGTGTGTGTGTGTGTGTGTGTGTGTGTGTGTGTGTGTGTGTTGGGGGGGCGGGGAGATGGGAAGGGGAGAGAGATGCAAGTACCTGTTACCTCTGCCTTTGTATGAGCGACTTGCATCAATCGCATTTCATATCTTTGCCATCCCCTTTCCTGTACTACTGTCCTACTTCTACTGCAAATGCCGTCACAGGAGACAGCATTCACCATTGAGGAGAACCACCCAAACCATATGTGAAGCCACTTCAACAGACTTTTTTCCCCTGGATCCTTTTCCAAGGACGATTAATATCACAATTGAAGGTTTTTTGATACACTCTCCATGAAGGAGATGCGAAGGTGAATGTGATGGCTCTCAGTTCCATGCTTTCTTTTCACATTGCTGCACCTCATGCATGGTCTCCTTGGGACATGAACTTCCTTCATTACCTTTAAACACATAATACCACGGCATGCAAGGGCATAAGTGCGACCTGTACCTGACTTGCAAACATATTGCTTGTGGTGCAGCAACCTCGTATGACCTATGGCTGGGGTTGCTTCCTAAGAGTGGTTGGACTGTGCTTACCTGTACGTTGTAGGAAAATCTGGAGAAGAACTTGCAAACGCGTAAGAACAAAAGAATAAAAATAAGACGGCCTTTTGGAACATCCCACCTCGCTGCCACTCCTGCAGCGGGGCCACACCGTATTCAATAATATATCTTTTGGTTCTCAAACTGTCAGCCATCTGGATCACCTGAATTTCAAAGTATGCTTGTGTTTCGTAGCCGAGGATATCGTGCAACCCTTAACGATCGAAGCCGGGCTTCTAACAATTGACGAGGAATAGCCAGTCCGCTGAAATTATGATACATAGAATCTGGTACTAAATTCTCATGGGTACACCCAGGTATAACAGACCGTGAATGGCCGTCTAAATGGAATCAACGTGTTTGCTTCCCGTGTCGCTTCCGCCACCATATCGAGATCAGCTGTCAATTATACAAAAATAAATACACTGAGGAGAAATCTAATGATAACTTACATCAGTTATAGCTGGACACTCACCGGCGTCAAAGTACAAGAGCCTAGTCGACAACCGACTACATTGCCGTTGCAACCCCCCACCATCAACCGGCGCGGGGTCACACACCCTCCACGCCTTACTACCACCGAACCAGGCACTGAATTTGATCTTTAATGACTGGAAATCCCACTGATGGGGTGCGACTAATATATTGGGAGGCGCTGGAGCTGTGCTAGAGCATACCGTGCCTTGTGGTTACCGAAATAGCATGCTAGTCTAGCATTGCTAGAGCGATATCCGGTACAGTTACAGACTGTAACTTACAGTACGATTTGGCGATCGCAGCGATCGGATCGCCCCGCCGGGCCTCCGAAAACTTTTTCGGATAAAAGAGCTTCACTCTTAATATAAAAGCGTGTGAGGCCACTCGGCGGCCACTAGGGCGCCCACGCTGCGGGCGGCGCTGAGTGCAGGACAAAGAAAATTTACAACTCCGTGCATCCGCCCAGTACAGTGCAGGTTGGAGGAGCCTACATCTTGTCAGGGGTCATGAGACTCAGAAACTACGTGCTGGCTGAATTCACAGCCAGCAGCGCTGATCAAATCCAGTACTAGCAGCGCTGCCCCAATTCGAATCTGATATCAAAGCTGAATTCGATCTTGAGAATAAATCTTAATAGGAGAGGGGGGGAGTATAGCACTGGAAAGTTAGGTATGAGACAAGAATTGGCAAAACGGGGCTTTTTTCAAATGGGGTGTCTGGAATAGTCATCATGGTCCCTCTCGAGACGGCCTTGGACTCCAGAAGGTTCGGGCGGTACGGCCAAATGCACCATGATGCTCAGGACGTGCGGCGTCAAAGACAGGCATGAGAACCTCTTGGAACGGTCGAGAAATAGCCATGACCCGAATGTACCTCAGTCGTTGCGTTAAGTACGTACACAAGGAAATCGTTACAGGAAGGGGGGGAGGGAAGCGATGAGTGCACATGGCCCGCAGGTAAGACCTAGTATGTATACAAGGAAATCGTTACAGGAAGGGGGGAGGGAAGCGATGAGTGCACATGGCCCGCAGGTAAGACCTAAACTCCCTTGTAATCACCCCGGAGAGGCAACCTGGTTGCACTTGCTTGCAAGCTGCCGACCCGCCGTCCATGCAATTGTGAGATCCACTCGCCTGAAAGTCGAACACCAATCTAAGCCCTCATGAAAGTCCGAACCCCGAGTCAGGGTCCCTGACCCACCATTACTAATGATAGAACGGGAGGGAGTCGAATGCACAGGTGGCAAACTAGATGGGAGCTTGTAAGCTTCGTGCATGGATCTGACTTAACCAGTGTCATCGTGAGCCACGTGTCAAGTCTGATACTTAGAAATAAGAAAGTGGGCAGACTATGTGCGAACATTGGAATTTTCATCATAATCTTCTTAAATTTACCAAATCTGTAGTGAAATGCACGATTTCCTGTACAAATTCAAGCTTGCGGTACACTTAAAAATTGTACCTCACCAGAATATATGTACTGCACTATGTAGCAAATCCGTAACGAGAAAAACTTACATATCGGGTTTTTGCTACGTTGCGTAGATCCATGGAAACTATGGTCCGTAGAAATGCCAACACTACCATAGACACGGCCTTACGGTGGACGCCCTTGCATCAAAACGGCACCTTGAGAATTTCGTACCATCACAGGGCGAACCATGGAAACATACATGGGTTTATTCTCCTACGGAATTAACGCATCTGCATGCCCAATTGATGAGCGGGTTATCCGTTACCACCATGGCGTCATGCTGGGCGTGCCTCAGCAACCTTAGCTAACAGGTACTATTAGGTTATGGGCACTGGCGTATCCTGTAATGAGCAGACAGGTCGCCAGTGGACAGAGTTACTCCAGCTCCAGTCCGTACGACTGTCTCCTGAGTATCATACACAACACTAGCATCTGGAAATGCCCAGCATCTTTCACAACCAGTTCCGTTACATCATTGTCTTGTACTCAAGCACCGATCAAGCAATTACTAGATAAGGCTCTAAACGGCTACTTTCAAATACATGCCTATACTCCCTGAAGTCACTGTCCCTTGTCTGTTTTAAGTGACTACAGGGAACACTAAACTTGTTCACTCTCACAATAGCAGAAGTGATACAACACACACTGCAGGCACCGTATCTGGAATAAGCGGACGGGTCGTTAGTGGAGAAAATTACTCCAGCTGCAGTTCGTACGACTGTCTGCTGAGTATCATACACAAGTGTTGGACAAGACTAGCATCTGAAAATGCCGAGCATCTTTCACAACCAGTTGGCATTCACACCGGTGGGGCAGCCTTAACAATTCACCCGACAAGCGTGTAATCTAGATCACATTGTACATTATGTTCAAAAACGTCCACAATCTACCGTGTCTCAAGGTACCTTATGTTCTCACTGGACCCATATCCTAATAGTGTACACATGAAGATCACTTAAAGCACAAGGCATTCAATAATAATGTTCAGAACTCAACAGGTACGCATTAGGAAATGGGTACCTCTATGGTCTCAGGATCTAACTCACCTTCCAAAAATGATTGCTGGTGGTCAATCGGCTGCTCTTCTCTCGGTCGTCGTGGGGGTTAAAGCACATCACCCTCACTATAGCAACTTCGGACAAAGGACTCAAACAACTTAGAATAACCTATATGCTCTCTGCAGGAGTTTAGATAGATTTGCATGTGGTGGTCCAAGCGGGGGACATCATTATTAAAGGATTCAAAGGAGTTACGATTTCTGAGGGCAAGGTGGTCCTGCATATAACACCGAGTCACGTCTGAAGATGGGTTACGTGGGCAGCCTTACGTGCGCATCTTCAAAGAATCTAACATCCTATCCAAAAAGTCACTGGACCATAGAAGATCATGCATGTTTACGTATCGTAAGCCATGGAGTAAAACGTAGCTCCATAGAGCACCCGGATCTTCTGTACCTTCCGATAAGAGCTCGACGAAAGTGTACACATGTGGGGAAAACGACTTTGCTTGAGGGGTGCCCCGTCTTATGAAGCCTGTGCCCGGGCAACCTCTGGCCATCATGCCTCGAGGAGGGGCATGAATAAACATAATATGCAAAAACTAGCATAGGGTTCGTGTTGGGTTTTGTGTTTCATTATGTCATGTTAATTTCAGGCAATTATGATTAGATCATTAGCTGTGAGTTAACTTCTCAGTTAACTCAAGGTGAGGATGCCTTGACACTGGCTAAAGACAATCAGTTTATGGGTATTAATGTATTGAAGGATAAACATTATATGGCTCTCGTCTACTTTTACCTTTTGTGGCTAGAAAACAAGCAGTTACCCTTAATAAATGCGTGCATGTGAGTACTTTTAAGATAAGGGTCCAAAACCTGCAGTTCTGGACCATTAGGGAGACATTAATTCAGGAAAAGGGTCAGGTGTATTTGAAGCGAGCACTTAACGCGCTGATCTGAGTATTGATAGGCGTAGAACCCGGAAGGACAGGCTGTCAATCGATCTCTAAAGGCTTCTTCAAGCCGTCGTCTCCTGTTTGACTCGTCTGTTCTCCATTGTCTAGCTTTCTCTTCATCTCACTGTGTGTGAGCAATTCTTTGAAAGCTGTCTAATCTGGTAAGACTGGGTTCTGACGGCCTCAGTTCGTTCACAGCCATGAGTGCTGAATATTGACTATTTACTAACATAAGTGTGTCAATTATACAGATTGTACACCAGTTCGACACCATTGAGTATGTGTGCCTGATTGAACTGGTGCAATATTAAACATAGATTATCAATATAAGCACACGTATATCATCCAGATATTAACATCTGGATGATATACGTGTGCGTATATTGATAATATATGTTTAATCTATACACCTTTGGATCTTGCAGATCACAGTTCGCAAGTAATTGAGAGTAATCAGGCTGGTTTGGCGCTGGTGCAGTGTAGCACATCGGACAATTTCTCATGAGCAATCAAAGCTTAAAATTACATATTTATCAATCATGTTGATATACATGGTATCTAAGATCAGGCGCAACTTCCCCTTTCTGTTTGCCACTTCAAGTCTATACGTTTTTTATTGGCATCCCCTCGCAGTGCTCCTGTGCTTAATAGATCATCCAACGCGTTCTGACAAATCCTTCATGCTGGTCCACGGACCTTCTATTGAGACTGTACCTCACCAGGTTTCTTTTTTCACCAGATCGTTAAGCCTTAGCCCTGCCGTTTAAAGATGGTTTTCTGCGAGTTCCTGC
>KV908647.1:121836-146836 GCA_002005505.1 Botryococcus braunii
CACACTCAGGCGCACCTTCCTTACCGAGGGTGAGTTGCCTAGTGTTGGGTAAGTACCCACAGCGAGAGGCACCCCTACCCTTAAAAAGTATGAAAAAAAGCGGTGCGTAGATGGAATCCAATCATGGATGCCTATGCTTGTATTGTCGTATATTTGGAGGCTGTTACATTGCTTCTGCTCTTGAATATATATACCATTGAACATAATCTGCAATCAAGAAATGCGTTTCTTGTTTACCTTAACTCTTTTCGGTACTTGTGGTGTCCATTCCTGCTTATCTGATCTGACAGAAGAGCTGCAGTACTGAAGTACGAAATATACTGTACTGCGTGAAAACTACGGTTTTCTGGTTTCTTTGCTAAATTCCTAAAATGTTTATAGGAAGACAGCTTTTGATTTTGACAGAACAACGTGGACAGTGTCTAACTGGAACTACAAAGCTAAAACTTATCAAGTTTGCCATGTGCCCACAGGTAACATTTTGCTACACAAGTGGATGAAGATGGACAACTTTCTATTAACTAAGCCGGTCAAACTAATCGTTAGGATGTCCTATGCCGATCAATATTAATCATTAGGATGCCTTCCATCGAATGGTGCAGCCTTCAGCGTCGTACTTTCGCCTACGCGACCTACTTTTGCCTATGAGTAGCAAAATTGTGCGAATGTTGGCAAAAAGCGTAGAAATTGCCAACAATAGAGTTGACATCATTCACTTCCACTGCAGGACACACGCGCGCGCGCACACACACACACACACACACACACACACACACACACACACACACACACACAGACACACACACACACACACACACACACACACACACACACACACACACACTCAGAAACACACACACACACACACACCCACACACACACACACCCACACACACACACACACACACACACACACACGACGTGCGCGCGCTCCGGCACATGTGGCTGTGCATGCAGAGAGGAGGCAGGGGAGCGTTGGAGAGGGGTGGGGAGGGTAAAGGGGGGGGAGAGGGTGGGGAGGACAGAAAGTGGAGGGTGTGCAGGAAGAAGTAACTGCATTTGAGAGGGGTTTTGACTGGTAATGAAAAGCATTTCTTACCCACGATTGATCACTGGAATTTAAAAAACTATGCTCCTCTGTCTTCCAGCACTTTCTTCCTGATATCTTTCCCTTTATAACCCCATTCCGGCTTTTGCCTATAAACTCTGCTCTGAAAGGTGTGTGTTGGAGAACCGACTCACGCACCTGTGCTCCGCAGGCAGGCCGTGGTCCTCACAATAAGCACATGTCTTGCAATTTTCCTGATATTTTGCAGAGAACTCCTTGTTCTGTGCAGCTATGGGGCAGTTGGCCACAGAATGGCCAGTGCATTGCGTCTTGTCCCGCACACCATGTACGTTCGGGCAATTGGGGCAAATTACGGGTCTAGGATTTCCTCTTGCTTGGGCCCCATCCCTTCCCTGCGCACCAACAAACACACGAGGGGTTGTCACACACCGGATGACTATCATAACCACAGAAAATGTCAGATACAAAATATCATCCGCGTCCTTGTCAAGCGACAACCAAGACCAACATCGTGTATCATTTGAGCAATAACAGTAATGGTCGCTATCAGATGACATTTTGACATTTTGTTCTCAATGCGGGAAGATACCCAACGTGATCAGGTTAACAAACGGGTTAGTATCACAAAGAACTCTTTGACCTCAGCAATGTTCTTACCTATGGTTGCTGAATCAATGCTTGACGCCACTTCAGTGTTCACACGCGCAGCCTTCTTGACTGCATCAAGAATCTCTGCTTCTAATAAACCTGATAGAACCTGATGAAGAAGGGCCCTTGCCCGTCATCTTCATTCCAAGGGGGAGGGAATGTAAAGACAACCATTACCTTGTACTTCATATGCGTGCATGGGGAGATCCCGTACAGTTCTCTCTGGTTGGACGGCCTCCTGTAAAGCCTGCATGTATGCGTGGAACGTTGCCAATTCCACGGCTTGCCCTTTAGCTGCCAATTGAGTCCGTGAGACGAGCCAATCAAGAGCCTTGCCCCGTAGGAACATACTGGCCATATCAACGGCTACGTCTCCTGACAGATCTACACGATTCGCACGCAAGTACGTACGAACTTGCAGAAAATGGGCATCCAACATGTCAGGATCTCCATAATACAACATGGGTTCAGGAAACTTGGTCTTCACAGCCGAGATGGGAACTTCCCTCAAGGTGGGGTCCGGAACCACAGGAGACGGTGCTGGGAAGACCATTCCACGCGAGCGCATCTCTGCTAGAAGAGATGCATCACTTAGACGGCTTGCATCTTGCACCACAGCACTGCCTGGGCGGCTCTCCGCCTCCTCATCAGTGGTGTCGTAAGTGGCTCCCGGGTCAAAGCCCCGAGCCAGCATCGACTCGTATAAAGGTTTGGAAACAAAAGTAGACACATCTACACGCTCAGGATCAACAAAATTCGGCCCTGAAGTCGGGATTCCAGCAAGAACCATCTGCTTCCTAGGCGTCGTAAAACTGACCCGCTAGCGCGGAGCCCCTGTCCTGGTTCGTCTCATCACAAACGCACCTAAGCCAAAGAAACAAGAAGATCAAGCGACAACTATGTCGCCGATACCAGTGTTATGGCAATCAGCGGAAGAGTATTTGACTGAGGCAAAGAGATCCGTTCATGAAGACGAAGATAGCGACTGATTACAATGCGTGAAGTTCTCGTCTTAAATGCGACGCAGAGCGGCCAATTATAGAATGTACGCGTTCATCTAAGTATATATGAAAACCAGAGAGAACTGTACGGGATCTCCCCATGCACGCATATGAAGTACAAGGTAATGGTTGTCTTTACACGCGCAGCCTTCTTGACTGCATCAAGAATCTCTGCTTCTAATAAACCTGTGCCATCCTGTCGTATGATGGCCTTGACGTGATCGATCCAAAATGTAATTGCACCGCCCTTGACGAGTGCGGCAAGACGCTCTGATAGCATCTTCCTTCGAGTTGACTTTTCTTGCGGAGTTGGGACGTTGCTGGCTGGCTAGGTCTCTGACTTCTGACGGCTGCAGTGACTGCTGATGTAATCTGAGTCATCATCTCACTATCCTTAAGTTCAATTGTGATTTGTGTGATTTGTGATGGCCCTCACAAGACATCACATGGACAGCTTCATTGCCAATGTCTATCCCACCCCTAAGTGAATCTGCAAAACGCTGGGCTTCTGTCTAACCACATCCTCTCTCGATATTGTGTAACATGGCTGGAATTAACGCAGCTAACTCAGGCTCGTCCTGAATAATTTGAAAAGACTCGTTAATAGGTGGTGCTTCGGGTGTTCCTAATGCGTTAGGCGGATGTCGGGCACAACGTCTGGGTGGACTAAATTCCTTTGTAATCTCAACACCACAATAAGGATCAGCTTTCGTACTTGGACGCCAATGTGTCCTACGTGTATAGACGGCAAACACAGTTCCAGTGGTGGGCTCAGAGACTCTTCGCTAAGGCGATGCCGGACTTCCAGGTTGTCCCCCTAAATCAAGGTCTACCACACTCGATTCCTCCTGTGACAATGACAAGTGTTCTTGCACAAATAAAAACGCTCAGGTGTAATAATGTTCTGTCTTACAAATCCTCAGTTTACGTGAATGACGATCACTCGAGTACTCGACTTATTGGTGCAGAGCTGCCTTTCCTATGCCTTATGTTACCTGCAATCCAGTCAATCAATCCTCCTAGCTTTCAGCAAATGTTAGCAAAATTAAAATGTGAGGTGGAACACGGCCCAACCGGGAGATCAAGTGCTTAGACGGCACGCCTGAACTTTCGGATACATGAACATAGATGTGCAAGATAATTCACTGTCCTACTAGAATACACTTTATTGACCTCAACCTCAAGGACTTACGTGCCACTGTTCGAATGTGAACTTAAAAGAGCGCGAAGCTTTCTCTGCCACGCAGGCTTACTCACACCAGAAGAGATAACTGGACTCAAAATATGACGCAAGCCAACACAGGACTTCAGAATATGGCGAAACCTTGACCAATAACTCAAAAAGCAATCCAAATATCTCAGCCGAAGCACAACAAGACGAAGACACAGACCTCGGAAACTCCGAGAAGAATCTCACGAGGTGGAATTCAAAAGGAAAACACACAACCACAGTTAATCACTACGTAGGTATTTCAATGGGAAATCCTCGTCACACTTAACTCGAGCTCGAGGCACTCCTGGAACGTGGCGCCTAACACGATCTAAACACGATGGCGTCCGAAACAGGCAGATCTTCTCACGACATCTACGGGAAAATGAGATAATGGCCTTTGATGGTAATATATATAAAATTGAGTGTAATAACTCAAGCACACAGGTACCTATCCAAAAGTGTGACACTCCCCTGGTGGGCGTCCCCTACGCAGGATCTACGCTATCACAGGCTCCCCATGGCAAATGTGAGGCTCTCTTGGCTCTCAATTCCTAGGCTTACCTCCTGTATATCGCTGGTGCTGGCTGTCGGCTGGTCGACCAAGGGATGCAACGAATCCCGCTTCTGCTACCTAACGAAAGGAAAGGATACCATAAACAAAGAGACTGCTCCTTATGCGCATTCACAGTCAAAGCTGCTTCAAGGCAGATAGGTAACATCTGTATCCATGGTAATGCAGGAAAAAGTTAGAGAAAATATCCCAGGCATCAAAATCTGAGACAAACAACAGACGGCGCGAGCTATCCATGGGCGAGCAACGTACTGCTCACGTGGCAATGTTAGTAACCACGACCACGTAAACTGCAAACACATTATGTCACATGATAGACCATGCCACTGTAATGAGCAGACAGGTCGTCAGTGGACAAAGTTACCTCAACTGCAGTCCGCACGACTGCCTGCTGAGTATCATACACAACTGCTGGACAAGATTAGCATCTGGAAATGCGCAGCATCTTTCAAAACCAGTTCCGTTACATCATTGTCTTGTACTCAAGCACCGATCAAGCAATTACTAGATAAGGCTCTACACGGCTACGTAGCCATGCAAGTACATGCCTGTACTCCCTGAAGTCACTGTCCCTTGTCTGTTTAAGCTTGTTCACTCTCACAATAGCAACAATGATACAACACACACTGCCGCACGGTGCCTGTAATGAGCAGATAGGTCGTCAGTGGACAAAGTTACTCCAGCTGCATTTCGTACGACTGTCTGCTGAGTATCCATACACAACTGTTGGACAAGACTAGCATCTGGAAATGCCGAGCATCTTCACAACCAGTTGGCATTCCCACCGGTGGGGCAGCCTTACGAGTTCACCCGACAAATGTGTAATGTAGATCAGATTGTACCTTATGCTCGAAAACGTCCACAATCTACCGTGTCTCAATGGACCCATATCCTAATAGGGTACACATGAACATCTCTTAAAGCACAAGGCATTCAATAAAAATGTTCAGAACTCAACTGGTACGCATTAGGAAATGGGTACCTCTATGGTCTCAGGATCTAACTCACCTTCCAAAAATGATTGCGGGTGGTCAATTGGCTCCTCTTCTCTCGGTCGTCGTTGGGGCTAAAGCACATCACCCTCACTCTAGCAACTTCGGACAAAGGACTCAAGCACCTTAGATTACCTACATGATCTCTTTAAGAGTTTAGATAGGTTGACATGTGGCGGTCCAAGCTGGCGAGATCATCATTATGAGGATTCCCCTACAGTACGATTTCTGAGGGCAAGGTGGTCCTGTGTTGTGTATTGAGTGGAGGTTGCCGTATCTCTCAGCAGTCCGTATGCATGCAGAAAGTCACATCCTGTGAACACCACCTTTCAATGTCAATGACTATCTAGACCAGCTCTCTCTCTGTCGTCTAGAAGTGCCGACTGCTCTCTTCCAGGGCGCCCTTAACCCTCAGCAGTCTCAGGAGTTTCACGGCCACTTTCTACCGTACGCTACTAGCCAGTGTGGACCTCTCAACACACAAGTAGCATCCACTGTTCTTCCAACAGCAACAACAAGCTTGCAACTCCCGTATTGTTATGTGCAAGATATCCTTTTATCCTGAAACCATACAATACTGAGCAAACATTCAACAGCTTGGAGCTCGAGCAAAGATGCATTCCACATCCACTCGACTCTTACAATGGTTTGATACATTTACCTGTGAACACCACCCTTCAATGTCAATGACTATCTAGACCAGCACTCTCTCTGTCGTCTAGAAGTGCCTGCACCCCGGGCGTTACGTCTTACTGGTGTGTTCATCAGCGTTCATTAAATATATCTAAACCACAGTTAATCAACACACAAATTATCATCATGCGTGCACGTACCGATTGCTCTCTTCCAATGCCCTTAGCCCTCAGCAGTCTCAGGAGTTTCACGGCCGCTCCCTACCGTACTGCACAACATGTGAACCCTTTAGATTTCTTAACTAAACAGTTATTCCAACCAGGAGAAGCTTGCTTGTTATCCGTGTCCGTACTCACCGCTACTAGCCAGTGTGGACCTCTCAACACACAAGCATGGAATGCTACTTAAGTAGCATTCAATGTTCTTCCAACAGCAACTATAAGCTTGCAAACTCCTGTGCAACAGACACATGTATTACTTCAAGATCATCAACAATATCAGCATACATGTGCCTAAACCCTGCGATCGCATCAAACCGGCTGCGACCGTTACTTTTGCCGCAGATCGCAAACTTACCCGTATTGTTATGTGCAAGATATCCTTTTATCCTGAACCCATACAATACTGAGCAAACATTCAACAGATTGGAGCTCGAGCAAAGATGCGTTCCACATCCATTCGACTGCAAAGCCCGTTTGCGATCTGGCATTTCTATGCTTCCTGATCGTAACCGACAGTAACGGTACACATCCCGTCGAAATGCCGTACCGTACTGCATGGCCACATAAACAACCCTGACTTGGCCCTATGCCAACGGGTAACTCTATAGCTACACCAGGTGTTCTGAACAAACACACGTGTACACACTCAATGGAGTCTTAGGCTTATGACCACAGCGTCACTCGTTCAAGACTTGTACTGCATGGAGGTCACTATATGATCATCCTGACTGATCAACACGCATTAACCTAGATACGCAAGCAGGCGTATCTGCTGCCTTGTACTCCACACGTGGAGAAGTTCAATTTATGCAATGTTTCCTAAAACCATTGGTAAACTGATAGAGCCCTTGTATATTCGACCTTGTATCTAGGTACGTTTGTCATCACGTAACTATACGTACTTATCAGTTTACACAACATCCTGCATATAACACCGAGTCACGTCTGAAGATGGGTTACGTAGGCAGCCTTACGTGCGCATCCTCAAGGAATCTGACATCCTATCCAAAAAAGTCACTTGGCCGTAAAAGATCATGCATATTTACATATCGTAAGCCATGTAGTGAAACATAGCTCCATAGAGCACCGGATCTTCTGTACCTTCCGATAAAAGCTCGACGAAAGTGTACACACGTGGGGAAAACGACTTTGCTTGAGGGGTGCCCCGTTTTATGAAGTCTGTGCCCGGGCAACCTCTGGCCATCCTGCTTCGAGGAGGGGCATGAATAAACATGATATGCAAACACTAGCTTAGGGTTCGTTTTGGGTTTTGTGCTTCATTATGTCATGTTAATTTCAGATAACTATGATTAGATAATTAGCTGTGAGCTAACTTCTCAATTAACTCAAGGTGAGGATGCCTTGACACTGGCTAAGCACAATCAGTTTATGGGTATTAATGTATTGAAGGATAAGCATTATATGGCTGTCGTATACTTTTACCTTTTGTGGCTGGAAAACATGCAGTTACCCTTAAAAAATACGTGCTTGTGAGTACTTTTAGGATAAGGGTCCAAAACCTGCAGTCCTGGACCATTAAGGAGACATGAATTCAGGAAAAGGGTCAAGTGTATTTGAACAGCGCACACTTCACGCGCTGATCTGAGTATTGATAGGCATAGAACCCGGAAGGACAGGCTGTCAATCGATCTCTAAAGGCTTCGCCAAGCCGTCTCCTGTTTGACTCGTCTGTTCTCTCATTGTCTAGCTTTCTCTTCATCTCACTGTGTGTGAGCAATTCTTTGAAAGCTATCTACTCTGGTAAGATTGGGTTCTGACGGCCTCAGTTCGTTCACAGCCATGAGTGCTGAATATTGACTATTTACTAACATAAGTGTGTTAATTATATAGATTGTACACCAGTTCGACACCATTGAGTATGTGTGCCTGATTGAACTGGTGCAATATCTGATATCTGATGATATACGTGTGCGTATATGGATAATCTATGTTTAATCTATACACCTTTGGATCTTGCAGATCACAGTTCGCAAGAAATTGAGAGAAATCAGGCTGGTTTCGCGCTGGTGCAGTGTGGCACATCGGACAATTTCTCATCAGCAAGCAAAGCTTACAATTACATATTTCTCAATCATGTTGATATACCTGGTATCTAAGATCAGGCGCAACTTCCCCTTTCTGTTTGCCAATTCAAGTCTATATGTTTTTTATTGACATCCCCTCGCAGTGCTCCTGTGCTTAATAGATCATGAAACGCGTTCTGACAAATCCTTCATGCAGGTCCACGGACCTTCTATTGAGACTGTACCTCGCCAGGTATTTCCTTTCAGCATATCCTTAAGCCTTAGCCCTGCCGTTGTAAGATGGTTTTTAGCGAAGTTCTGCACTTGCTCTTTCCTATCCTGATACCTGGGGGGCCCTCTGGACCTTGGAGTCGACACCCAACCAACCAAACCAACCATTCCATTACCCTGTACACGTGCTGCTCTTCTGATAGGGGCACCTTCCCTTGTACTCGCTTGAAATACTACCCCACACTTGGTGTTGTGCCGGGGAATCGAACCCTCGCGCCACTCGACCCAGAGTCGCTGTTCTAACGGATCGGCTAAGTGTACCAAGGTCTTTGAACGATTATCACCCGCTTATGTACCCGAGCCGGACCGGGTCCAACCTCCCGATCCGCTCCGCATTATATCTCCCCCCACCTAAGAACCGAGCGTCCTTGCTCGTACTCCACTCTTAGGTCCTAGTCAACAGCCCGATTGTGTACCCGAGCCGGACCAGGGCGTAACCTTCCGATCCGCTCCGCACTACACTTTGAATCTGCTACTTGGCACCCCTTGCCACGAATGCTTCATTTTTGATTAGCCCTGTCGCAATCATGCGCTAGAGACTCGAGGAGCTCCGGGGGTCCGCCATTACAGCCCCTAATGCCCTGGCCCCTCCTACTTGCCAGGCTTCTCTAGCCACTTCAATGTCTTTCCAAATCAACTTCTACACTAGATTAGACTTCACCATGCTTCCTAGCTAAAGAAGCTACAAACACGTGTTGCAAGTGACCGCTGTCACTGCTGCTCAAAAAGTACTGATCTGTCACCTCGTCCCAGCCTGCTTCCTTCCAGCCAGACTTCCCCCGATTGAACAGTGCCAACCGTAAGGTGTTATCTTCCTCTCATGATCTTTAACAGCTTGGGGCTAAGCTTTGAGGCCAGACGGACGGAAACTTGTTAGAAAAATAGACACTAACATGTATACCTTAGGTATTTTTGCAACAGGTTGGGTCATTTCATATTAGCATGTTTGTGAGCCACATCAATTCATTTCAAGGGTTTACAATACTTGCAATACTCATAAACAATAAGGTACAGTCATAGTTCACTTGGGTGTGTTTGTACTGTATGATACTTTAAGGTAAATTGACACTCATAGTGGTTTATAGAGGCCCTTGTACAATTTCGGCCTGTTTTCTGCCAGTTTTCTAGTAAGGTATACTTAATCCGGATCTCATCGATCGTGAGACTTTAAGTCTTGCGGTCCTTGGTGTTTGATTCGAGGTTCGTATCGGTGGTGAGTTAAAGTTCCGAGTCACTTAGATTCGAGACTATCATCGACCGAGATTCGCACTGTTCATCGACGACCATGTCGAATCATAAGGTACATTGAAATTCCAGTGCATAGTACTGATGGCATGCAAACTTTATCGTGCCCGTACGCTTTTAAGATCTGGAGTTGCAAACCTGTCAGGAGGCTAATAAATGAGCAGTCTCCTTACTTAGTATAAATATGAAGTCCCTTAAAGGGTCAGTCATTCTTGAGTTCCCTTATCAAGCTCCTGTCCCGTTTGCTTGGTCGTGTTTCGTCCACTTCTGCAAGCTTTTGTTGGGCACAGTTCACTTACTCTAAAGAGTGTGAGTTACAGGTAATTGCAACATCATTAGATTAGTAGTTATTGTAACAAGTCTTGAGTTCCCTTATCAAGCTCCTGTCCCGTTTGCTTGGTCGTGTTTCGTCCACTTCTGCAAGCTTTTGTTGGGCACAGTTCACTTACTCTAAAGAGTGTGAGTTACAGGGAGTAACATTCCAATTTCAATTTCTACAAATTCTGTTTTGATGATGCCATTACAGCAAAATGGTATCGGCGAATAAATCGCTTATGGTATTGTCGTCTCCCGGCTCACGGGATCTCTCTACGTAAAGAAGCCTCGCGGCCTTCTACGTTTTGTTTTCATAACACTCTTTAAAGACTTAAGAGCACCTAAACCTACACGGGGTCTACACAAACCACCGTGATAGGTAGAAGGACTGTTGCTGTCTTCTGGTGGGTTACTCTGGTTGGACTTCTCGATTGTTTAAGCCCTTGAGGCTTAGACAGTGGGAGAGAAGTTGGTCATTGGTGGTGGCACCTTTCCTTTGGGAAGGCTGGGGTGGTCGCTGGAGAGCTCTACTTGATAGAGCTTGTGTTGACTACTGTAAAAGGTTATGGGCAGTGGCGTATCCTGTAAGCAAGCAGACAGGTCGTAAGTTCGTGCCTCTCCAGCTACAGTCCTTGACGACTGTCTGCTCTTTTAGACACATGCAACTGTATGAACAAGACTGGCATCCTTATGTGCCCAGTATCTTTCCAAACCAGTTGCTCGACTATGCGGTGATCGCAGCTTTAATAGTCCTTTCACGCTAACGCGTAATCTAAATCAGATTGTACCTTATGTTCGAAATAGACCTCATCCGAACGTGTCTTGAGGTACCTTATGTGGATAGTGGACCCGTATCCTAATAATGTACATTTGAAGATCACCTAAAGCACAAGGCATTCTATAATGTATGTTCACAACTCAACACTTCCCCTTGCCTGCATGCTTTATGTGTATCTTCTCAAACCTAGTGAATCACGATGACCAACAAACACGGGCTTAGCAAGTGGCTTGGTCATAATGTCAGCCACATTTTGAGCAGATTCTACACAGAGGATATCTACCTGCCCAAGTGCCATAGCTTCCCTAGCATAGTGGAAGCTTACTGCAACATGCTTTGTGAATTTGGAATAAAGGGGGTTCCGTAAATTGGAAATGCATCCTTGGTTGTCACAGAAAATTTTGACTCTCCAAGGTGCAGCTCCAATCTCTTCCAAGAAGCCCCTAAGCCAGTTGGCTTCCTTCACAATATGGCCGGCTGCCATAAACTCGGCTTGCACAGTTGAGGTAGCAACTGAGCTCTGCTTCTTGCTTCCCCAAACCACGGCACTACCATAGACTGATAGAACATAGCCAGTGGTGGAATACCTGTGGTCCAGGTCCCCAGCATAGTCGGCATCAACATAGCCTTCTAGCTCAGGCCCCTTTCCACCCAGAGTAAGAGCTAATTCTCTCGTATCTCTCAAGTACTTCAGCACTCGAATGGCCTCATTCCAGTGTGAGGTAGTGGGTGTCATTCTATACCTTGACAACACTCCAACCGCCTGAGAAATGTCAGGCCGGGTCGTATTGGCAATATATAGCAACGATCCAATCAACTCACAGTACCGATGACCAGGTGGCAGTGGGGTACCTGCCCCATGTGACAAACCATCTGAGGACTCGGGTCTGCTGCTAGCCACGAAGTCCTTGGACATGGGGGTATCAACCACACGCCCATCATCAGCAACTCCAAACTTTTCCACAAGAGCATCAATCTTGGGAGTGCAACTCATGGAAATAGTGCTCTGAACTCTATTGCGTAGGACCTGACACCCCAGGAAATCATTCACCTCTCCCAAATCATGGATGGTGAAGTCCTTCTTCAACAACTCTTTCCCCCACTCAATCTCTGCAACCAATCTGGCAACTATGAGAAGATCATCAACATAAACAAGAATAAAGGACAGGTTGCCATCAGGGGCCCTCCTGATGTATACACCCGCATCACTCTTGCACACACTATACCCCATCACGCTCAACTTGTCGGTCAAGGTCTTGTGCCAAGCCCGTGGGGCTTGTTTTAGACCGTATAGTGCCTTCCTGAGCTTGCACACAACCCTCGTGTTGCCATTCTCAAATCCTGGTGGTTGGGTCACATAGACCTCTTCCTCCAACTCTCCATTGAGAAAAGCCGTCTTGATATCCACTTGGTGGATCTCAAGATTCTGTGTGGCAGCCACTGCCAGCACAGCCCTCCTTGCCCCATAGCTGCTGGTGGGTGCAAATACCTCCCCAACATCTATCCCAGGGATCTGTCTACACCCTTGGGCAACTAACCTCGCTTTAAAGCGAGTAACATTCCCATGTGCATCAATTTTAGTGGAGAATATCCAATGGACAGGAATAACTTTTTGTCCATGTGGTCTGTCCACATACTCTAGAACCTCATGGGTATCAAGGGAATCCATCTCTTCCCTCATTGCTTGTTGCCAAAAATCCCACTGAGGGGAGCATTGGGCTTCCCTCAGGTTAGATGGCACGTGAACCTTTCCCAGCTTGACATAAGGTACATTTTGTACCTTATGCTGAGACTCTGCAGTACTGTCAGCACTCCTGGGACTGTTGTCTTTTATATTCCTCTGATCCTGGTTCCCAGAATAAGGTACATTTTGTACCTTATGTTGAGATCCTGCAGTACAGCCAGAAACTGCCAGAGCCCTCCCCAACTCTCTCTCTTGAACTGCCAGACTCATGCGCTCCACCATTACAATCTCTCACCTTTCTCAATGCAGGTGGAAGCAGCAGCTCTCTCTCTCTCCTGGACTCACACCTAGGTACACTACTCTGACTTTCTTGAGCTGCGCCTACTGTGTCAGGCTGCACCCCATAAGCATGACTGGTTCCCAGCTCAACTTGGCTACGTGCTTCCCCTGCTGCTGGCACTTCTAGCCCACTACTCTTCTCGCTAACATCTTCTCCAAGCATAGCCTCCCCTGTCTCAACCTGCCTCTGCAAATCAGGGAGACCTACCGAGGGTGGCTCACTCACAAGTACCTGGCCTGAGCCAGGGTCATGCATGGGGACCCCTACTGAGTCCCTCCTAGCCTGGCGCTGTTCATAACGCTGATCCCTTGTGAGGGTGGTTCCTGGGGGAAGTCTATGTTGAGACTTCCCCTGGAACCTGACCCCCTCCTGCATCTTCTGCAGTTTGTCCAGCTGCGAGTGCGCTTCAGCACCCCCCCGAGCTAATTTTTGAAGATGGCCCAGCACTGACCATGACTGCTGTGAGGTCTCTGAAGTGGCAGGGGAACCATCCTGGCTGCTGGGGGCTCCAGCCACAGGTCCGACTGAGCTCCTCAGCCTGCTGTGATCCTCTGGAGAGCTGGCAGTGGTAGCAGGAGATCCAGTGGGCTTGCACTCCACCACTGGGTCATCCTCTGCTTCCCAAAAATTCACGGGAATGGCTGTTGGTGAGCTGGGGACATTGGAATTGCCTCCCCTGCCCTGCAAGGACGCTCCTGAGAGCCATTGAGAGGATCCAGGTTGCACCTTAGACATACCCACTCTCTCCCCTCCTCTCAAATGCTCAAGGAATGTAACATCCCTGCTCTCTTTCCATACACCATTGCCTACGTACACTCTATAGGCCTTGGACTGTGGGCAATACCCAGTGAACATGCCTGGAATGGTCTTTGGTCCAAATACAGGCCGCTGACCTGGGGGAATGTGAACATGTGCCACACAGCCCCATGTGCGCAAGGAAGCAACATCAGGCTTTACCCCATAGAACATCTCAGTAGGGGTCAGAGGCCTGCCTGTGGTGGGGCCCACGTTGTACAGCAGGGTGGCAGACTCCAGTGCCTCCTTCCACAAGGAAGGGTCTGCTGCAGCGTGCACCAACAGGGTCCTTGTGCGCTCCTTCAGAGTCCGATTCATGCGCTCAGCAAGTCCATTTTGCTGAGGCGTGGATGGAGCTGAGGTCTCCATTTTAGTGCCCTGCTGAGCACAAAATTCTTTGAACTGCTGATTCAGAAATTCTGTCCCTCTATCAGATCTCACACACTTCACCACTTTCTCATGAAATGTCTGCCAGTACTTCAAGAGCTCAATGAGGGCCTTGGGAATGGCTTCTTTCGACTTCACTGCCAATGAGGCTATCAGATGGGATTTTTCATCAACAACAGTAACCCAAAAACGCTCTCCCGTGATTGCAGCTGGTGAAATGGGACCCACAGTGTCCACATGCACTCTATCTAACACACTCTCTGCAGGCCTAGAGGAAGCTGGAAAGGGGGGGCGAGAATGTTTCCCTTGTATACATGACTCACACTGGGGAGAACACTCTGAGCATGGAGCAAGGGACACATTGATCCCAGTGACCAGGTCTTCGTTGTCCAACCTTGTCATACTCTTAACCCCAGGATGCCCCAACCTTGCATGCCACAGTAGTCGATCTGTACACACGTGCCCTTTCCTGGCATGATACGAGGCCACATGAGGACTGGACTGTGGCTGCGCATCATGCTGGCTCTTGACGGGACACACCCATTCTAAAAAAAACAGCCCTCGCTCTCTGGCTATCTTACCAGACCAGCCTGCTGGGCCTTTCATGGTCGTGTACCCACCTGCACTGTCAGTGAGGAATGATGCTCCATCCTGAATGGCTCCTGTGACAGAAATCAGATTAGTGTGTGCAGTGGGCACACACTGCACATTATGCAGCCAAAACACCTCTTGTCTGGCATTGACCAGACACACAGACCCAGTTGCAACTATCCCTCCTTTGGCATCAGAAGTGGCCAAATGAAGAGGGAGGGGTTGAGCATGCATGACTGGGTTGTGTAGTAAAGACAGATCATTTACAAGGTGCACCGATGCACCACTATCTATCAGCCACGAGGTACTGCAAGCCCCATGAGATGTAGGGGTAAGCACATTCAACGAAACGAACATAGGCTCACCAGCACCTGGAGGAGGTGGTGGTGGGAGATGCCAGCCTGGGAAGAAGGGGAAGATAGTGGACACAGATCCAGGAGGATGTGAGGTTGACACGGGAGGGCCTCCTCTGGACTGGCCAGCATCCCACCAGCTGGCTTGTTGCTGAGGAGCTCCAGTGCCCCACCACGCAGCTGGGCCCGCACTTGCAGCTTGCATTGTGCCACGTAGAGCTTGCAGCCTCTTCAGTTCCAGGCAATCCCTCCAGAAATGTCCCGTCCCGTTGCAGAAGCGACACGCCAGTTCCTCCTTTGGCCTCCTGCCACGTCCAGACCCTCGCCCCCTGCCTCCAGCGTTGTGAGCAGGAGGGCCATAGGGGGCCTGACCATCAGCAGGTGCTCCAGCTCCCACTCCTGGTGCTGCTCCAGCGCCCGGTGCAGCTCCAGCGCCTTGGGGAGGCCCAGGGATTCCACCCTGAGCTGGCACGGCTGCTGCTGCTGCTGCCATAACTGCTGCAGCTGATGCTGTGACTTGCACTGACTCTGCCAGCGGGATATCCTGGTACTCCAAGTTCTCAATGGCAGTGAGGATCGTCTCCAGCATGTTGTAGGGGTCTGACTTGGCGGAGGTAATTGCCCAAGCGTCGTTCTGCAAGACTGCAGGTAGTCCCTTATACATATACCTGCAGATCTGGCGGTCGCTCAGCTGATGGTTATTGGCCTCCAGGGAGGCGGCAATACTGATGACTCGGTGGCACCATTCTTGCACTGTCTCTCCCTTTACCATGCCTTGTTTGAGCCCCTTGATCCACTTCTCGTTGATTTCCCTGTCCTTCCCTCCAGTGCAGCGGTCTGCCATCCACTGAATGAAGTCAAAAGCGCTCCCCCGCTGTTTGACTTCGTCGTGCCACATGGACGGGACAGACTGCAAAATGAAATGTTTTACTGCTGCGTTCTCTGCGGTCTTAGGCATAGCTGTCTCCAACGCTCCCATTGCTCCTTTTTGCATTGCGCAAGACTCCAGCTCTTCACGCCAGGCACTGAAATTAGTGCGATCAGCCTTCAGCTGTGTAGACATCTTGGGATTGGAGGAGTTCATCGTGTATGCATACGAGCCGGCTGCAGTGCCTCCAATGGTCTGTCCTGACTGTCCAGCTCCTGAGGAGGCCGTGCTGCCTCCTGCTGGTGTTGCCATAGTCTCTGTACTGCTGGGATTACTTTCAGAAACCTTGATTTGGGAACGAGTTTGAGGTCTGGTCATACACTTCACTTGCTCTCACAGCGTTCAGCCTGACACAGCTGGTTTAAGTATACCCTTCCGGCGTGCACCACAGCACTTTCAAGTATTCCACCCTTTCGAGGTCTAGCATGTACCCTTAATATGCAAGATATGCAAAATATTCTTCAGCAATTCAATTGCTTGACCACCCGGACCTACTGACGGTCTCACGACAACGACGACGGGTGATAATCTCAGGTCACTTCACGGAAAAAAAAACTTCCCAAAGATATTGAAGACTCTGTCCGTAGGCCTTCTGAGTGAATATCCAGTTGTTCCTTTTTTACTTCTTCTTGCCGTCAGGCGAGTCCGTGGAAAAACCCAGTACAGATGCATCCGATGATGCCATGCACTCATGTCTGCCCTTGGCTCAGCTGGAAGGGCGTGGGCCCATAACCTGTAAAAGGTTATGGGCAGTGGCGTATCCTGTAAGCAAGCAGACAGGTCGTAAGTTCGTGCCTCTCCAGCTACAGTCCTTGACGACTGTCTGCTCTTTTAGACACATGCAACTGTATGAACAAGACTGGCATCCTTATGTGCCCAGTATCTTTCCAAACCAGTTCCGTTACACGTTGATCTGTCAATGAGCATCTACACACGGATAAGCTCCTGACGGCTGAAAGCAAGTACCTTCCTATACTCAATCAAGACTCCGTCCCTTAGCTGTTTGGGAGACTTGATTGTCCACTAAGATGGTTCACTTACAAACAAGCAATCAAACATGAACACATTACCAATACACATCCTGCGTCACCGCACCTGTAAGCAAGCAGACAGGTCGTAAGTTCGTGCCTCTCCAGCTACAGTCCTTGACGACTGTCTGCTCTTTTAGACACATGCAACTGTATGAACAAGACTGGCATCCTTATGTGCCCAGTATCTTTCCAAACCAGTTGCTCGACTATGCGGTGATCGCAGCTTTAATAGTCCTTTCACGCTAACGCGTAATCTAAATCAGATTGTACCTTATGTTCGAAATAGACCTCATCCGAACGTGTCTTGAGGTACCTTATGTGGATAGTGGACCCGTATCCTAATAATGTACATTTGAAGATCACCTAAAGCACAAGGCATTCTATAATGTATGTTCACAACTCAACAACTACGTTCCTTTTATGCAATGAGCGGCACATATACTGTGCCACCCTATGCCAATGTTGAAGAATCATATGATATACCAATTGTGATTGATGATGATCCCTCAACCGTTTACAATAATGAAAGCTTTGAACAATCGTACTCTACACAGAGAGACTCAATGGGGTACACCACCAGTGCAGGCACAGGTGCAAGCAGCGGAACAGAGGACAATGCTGCAGAAGGGCGCCATGCAGGGGAGGTAAGTGAAGATTTTCTATACGGGGGTTATCACCACTCTGAATCTCTTTCTACTAATCCTACTGGCCAACCCTTAGCTGAACTGGTACCTGCTGTGAGCGCAAGCACCTCACCTCCTGGTGGTACGCACTCAAATCTTCCTTTAGACCCTAGTAGTACTAGGAGGGCAGTTAGGATTAATCCTGTGCCTGTTTCAAATGCACCAAGAGTCATGCGCAGATCTTCACAGTCTGCTGTTTCTGGTTCAAGGGCACTTTCCAGTGGCCCCTTGCAAGTTCCAATTTCGCAACATCCTGCTATTTCGATTCAGCCAGCTAGTGTTCCAGTTATTACTAGTGGTGCAATCGTTCCAGCAGCAACGTTAGCTGGTTCACAGACAACTGTGTATTTACCACTGGCTACTGGAGGCATGATCCCCATTTCACTACCTGCCTCAACGCTGAACCAGATTTCTAACCCATCTTTGGTTCAGCCAGCTAGTGTGCAGGTACCATCCAACTTTGGAGTGTCAACGTCAGCTTCAGCAATTCCAGCTGGAGGCCCTCCTGGTGGTGGCTACCCATACAGCTCAGGCAGCGGTCCTCCTGGAGGTGGGCCACCATACAGTGGGGGTCCCCCTGGAGGAGCAAGCTCGATTTGGCATCCTCCAGTAGTCTCAGGCAACTACCCGCAATACCCTGTCTATCCGGGCTCTGGTGGGAATGTTCCTGGTGGCTTTGGTGGGGGTGGTCCTGGTGGTCCTGGAGGACCAGGCGGTCCTGGAGGTCTAGGCGGTCCTGGTGGACCAGGTGGTGCTGGTTGGGGTGGTCCTCCTTTCTGTCAGGGGCCACCATATAGTGCTGGGCAAGGTCAATTTCCAAATGCTGGTATTCCTGGTCTGCCTACCATAAATCCAACCACTGGTCCTTCGTTCTCTTCTCATCAGAAGTTAACTCCAAAGATTGAGTTAGTCAAGTTAAATGATACCAATTGGTTGACATGGACAAAGCAAGTGTATGCTATGCTGTGGGAAATGAATGTCAACTACTGTGTTCATGATGATTATCAGGGAGCTTATGATGATTTCAAAGCTCAAACCATTATCACTCAAGCATGTACTGAGCAATATTCTGTTCAGATTACTGACTTGACAAGTGCTTACCATATGTGGAACAAGCTGCTGCAGGTGTTTAACGCTAGAGCAGCAGCTAGGCTAATGAGCCTCCACAGGGAGCAAAGGTTGTTCACCATGAAGCCAGGTGAAAAACCATCTGATTATGTGTTAAGATGCAGGAAAATTGTAAACAACCTCAAATCACTAGGAGAGCAGTGTTCTGAGGTTTGCCAGTGCTCCATGATCATAGAAGGCCTCACTGAGGAGTATGAGGTAGATAGGCGTTTACAGCTGTCTGTGTGCAACAACCTTCCAAATGTGCACCAACTCCAGCATGTTCTTGAGTTAACATATATAGATCTTCAAGCAAAGAAGCCATATAATCCTCCAAACACCTCAAACCCCAAACCTCATAGGAATCAAGGTGGGGGTGGTCAGCCTGCAGGCAGGCAAGGTGGTTCAGGTGGGGCTGGTTCAGGTGCTCACCAGGCAGAAGTGCCTAATGATACTAACCGTGAAAACTCAGGAACAGGACAACCTGCGTTTCAACAGCAGGGAAGGCCTGTACTAATATGCCTGTACTGCATGAATCTAGGACACACTAAGACAACGTGTCCTAAGCTTGCAGCTCAGGAGAGGAGGGCATAAACTAATTGTGTACAGAGGGATACAGTAATCTCCCAACCCTCTTTACCTGGTTGGCTTATAGATTCAGGGTCAACTGATCACATTTCTCCTTCGAGTGACAACATGATAAATTATGTCAAGTTTGATGTGCCACAAAGGCTAATTGTGGCAAATGGCAAGTCAGAGGAAATTATAGGTGAAGGCACCATGCAAGTGTTCCTCGAGTCTGGCAGTTCCTTGTTCCTGCACAATGTCAAGCATGTTCCCTCTAGTAAGAAGTATCTTCTGTCAGTGGGTAAAGCTTATTTAGATGGTATCAATGTCAATATCATGGGTACCGAGTGTTACCTTACTGATTCTAATGGGTACCATTTGGGAAATGCTGAGCATGCTTTCCCTTATCAGTGGCTGGTGGACTTAGCTCTACCAGACAAGCATGTTTCTTTCCATCCAGAAACTCAGTTTGTGGAGGCATGCAACGTTCAGGTGATTCACAGGGATGCAGACCTGTGGCATCAGAGGCTGGGGCACTTGTCTCCAGCCTATATGGTAAGAATGATTAAGGGCAAAATGGTAAAGGGAATGAAACTCCCCTCTTCTGATTTCTCAAATTCAATAGGCATCAAAGGTGTCTGCAGTGCTTGTCTGCATGGGAAGCAAACTGTGCAACCTTTTAAATCAACAGGCACTGCTTGCACCAGTAAGCTAGAGGTTGTGCATATGGACCTTATGGGCCCAGTTTCACCTGAAACGTATGATGATGAAAAATATGCACTTAATGTTTTAGATGAATTTTCTGAGATGTCAGCAACTATCCTACTCAAGTCAAAGGCAGATGCATCAAGAGAGGCAGTTAATTCATAGACTGAGTGCCAGACCCAGCACGAGTGTAAGGTTAAGTTTATCAGGACCGACAATGGTACTGAACCTTCTGGGTTAGATAAGTTCTGCAAGAAGAATGGTGCAGTCCATCAAAAGACTGCAGCATATGCCCATCAACAAAATGGGAAGATTGAGAGGCTGAACAGGACTCTGCAGGAGAAAGCAAGAGCCATGCTGACTGCCTCGAGCCTACCTCCAGAATATTGGGGTGACTCTCTCTTAACTGCAAACTATGTTGGGAATTTGTCTGCAGTTGCAAATCATGACAAAACCCCTTTTAAGATGTGGTTTGGCAGTGTTCCTGATGTCAGTCACTTACGTGTTTTTGGGAGCAAGTGTCATGTCATGATTGAAAAGTCCAACAGGGATGGTAAATTTAGCCCTGTCAGTAAGGAGGGTATTTCTTGGGCTATGATGGGCACAGCAAGAATTATCGTGTTCTCATGGATTCCAAAGTCACAGTGTGTGCAAGACAATTTGTCAAGTTTGAGGAGGCTTTGTCTGATGATGATGAAATGCCTGATCTCCTTGATGTGGTGAATGATGAAGAGGATTTTCCTGTAGATTCTGAAACTGCAGTCAATGGAGAAGATGTGCATGAAATTTCTGAAGAGTTGTCTCCTGTTTCTTTGGCCCCTTTGGGCACTGATCCAAGTGTCATAAGGTTTGATCAATTAAACCTTGAGAGGGCTAAGTTCATAAGTCAAGATAATGCTAACCTTGGGGAAAATCAGGGCTCTGCAGATCCTGAATCCCATGGCTCGGACCTGCGTCCCGTTCAGGATGTTCCACAAGTGGTCCTCCAACAAGGTATAGTTAATGAGGCTCCTGATTTCCAACTTGAGCCTGTTGAGTTTGATTTTCAAGGTGCTGGTGTCTCACACTCACCTGCTGGTCTCTTTGGGGGCAGATATCCTGACAGAGTTAGGAATACTGTGCTGCAAAATGAGACAAATTTAGCTGAAATTTTCAGTGGTTATGTTCAAGTTCAGAAAGACACACTTATTGTTGAGCCTGCAACATACATTGATGCAATAAATTCACCTGAGAGTGACAAGTGGGTTAGTGCAATGCAAGATGAAATGAATTCATTGAAGGCATTAGGCACTTGGTCATATGTTGTGGTTGATGACAAAACCAAGAAGAAGGCTCTCCCAGTAAAGTGGATTTATAAAGTAAAACTTTCTGAGATTGGTGAGATTGAGAGGTTTAAGGCTAGGCTTGTAGCCAAAGGCTTTAAGCAAATTTATGGTGTTGACTACACTGAAGTGTATGCACCCGTTTCCAAGCACTCAACTTTAAGATATGTGCTGTCAAAAGCAGTTGAGAGAAATATGCAGGTCCATCAAATGGATGTGAGCACTGCATTTTTGCATGGAGACTTTGAAGAAAAGGTCTTTCTTCAGCAGCCAGAAGGGTTTCACATTGGTGGGCCTAACACCGTCTGCAGGTTACACAAAGCCTTGTATGGGCTTAAGCAGGCCCCTAGGGCCTGGTATGTCACAATCGGCAGCTTTCTTAAATCTGCTGGTTTTGTCATTTCAGATGCAGATCCATCTCTGTTCATACTGCAGAGAGGGAGTTCTGAGACTGTTTATCTGCTTTTATATGTGGATGACATTCTCATTGTTTCTCAGGACCCCAAATGTATCTCTGAAGTGAAGTCTCTCCTAGCAAGTAAATTTGCAGTGAAGGATTTAGGGGAGGCCCGACACTTTTTGGCTATGCAGATTACCTTCGATAGAAATCTAGATGGTAGTCTAAAGTCAGTGAAGTTATCAAATGAGAAACTAATCACTGACATTTTGGACAGCTTTGGCATGACTGGCTGCAACCCCAAGGCTACAACCCTGGATAATTCCTTCAAATTGCAGAAGAATTCAGGGGATCCCTTGCCTAAAGACAACAGGTACAGGGAACTTGTGGGTGGTATTTTATATTTGGCTAACACAATCAGGCCTGATCCGTCATATGCTACTGGTGTTCTCGCACGTTTTGCAAATGCTCCTTCGAATATACATCTTAGTGCTGGCATGCATGTCTTAAAATATCTTGCTGGTACTAAGAATTTGGGGCTTGTGTGGGAGAAAAGTGACAAAGGTTTTATGGCCTTTGTTGACTCAGATTATGCAGGGGATTTGGATGGTAGAAAGTCCACCTCTGGATTTGTTTTCATGTCTGGGTCAGCTGCAGTTTCATGGGGTAGCAAGCTACAACCAATTGTTGCTTTGTCTACTGTTGAAGCTGAGTTTATCTCCATGTGTACTGGAGTTCAGGAAGCATTGTGGTCTGCCACGTTGATCACTGACTTTTGTGAAAATCCTGGTAGTATTGTGGTTTATACTGACAATACTGGGGCCCTTGCAAATGTGAAGGGGATCCCCATCTCATCCAGGACTAAACACATTGCTGTAAGGTACCACAGGGTCAGAGATGAGGTGGAGAATGGAGCAATTGAGCCAAAATATGTGGCTACCAGTGAAAATATTGCTGATTTCTTCACCAAGGTACTTTCTAAGGTCATTTTTGCCAAGCTTAGAGCAATGGCAGGTATTAAATAAGTTGTGACCTATTTTCAAACAATACTTCTGAGAGAAGTTTCTCCCTACACATGAGGGGAGGTGTTAGAAAAATAGACACTAACATGTATACCTTAGGTATTTTTGCAACATGTTGGGTCATTTCATATTAGCATGTTTGTGAGCCACATCAATTCATTTCAAGGGTTTACAACACTTACAATACTCATAAACAATAAGGTACAGTCATAGTTCACTTGGGTGTGTTTGTACTGTATGGTACTTTAAGGTAAATTGACACTCATAGTGGTTTATAGAGGCCCTTGTACAATTTCGGCCTGTTTTCTGCCAGTTTTCTAGTAAGGTATACTTATTCCGGATCTCATCGATCGTGAGACTTTAAGTCCTGCGGTCCTTGGTGTTTGATTCGAGGTTCGTATCGGTGGTGAGTTAAAGTTCCGAGTCACTTAGATTCGAGACTATCATCGACCGAGATTCGCACTGTTCATCGACGACCATGTCGAATCATAAGATACATTGAAATTCCAGTGCATAGTACTGATGGCATGCAAACTTGATCGTGCCCGTACGCTTTTAAGATCTGGAGTTGCAAACCTGTCAGGAGGCTAATAAATGAGCAGTCTCCTTACTTAGTATAAATAGGAAGTGCCTTAAAGGGTCAGTCAGTCTTGAGTTCCCTTATCAAGCTCCTGTCCCGTTTGCTTGGTCGTGTTTCTTCCACTTCTGCAAGCTTTTGTTGGGCATAGTTCACTTACTCTAAAGAGTGTGAGTTACAGGTAATTGCAACATCATTAGATTAGTAGTTATTGTAACAAGTTTTGAGTTCCCTTATCAAGCTCCGGTCCCGTTTGCTTGGTCGTGTTTCGTCCACTTCTGCAAGCTTTTGTTGGATACAGTTCACTTACTCTAAAGAGTGTGAGTTACAGGGAGTAACATTCCAATTTCAATTTCTACAAATTCTGTTTTGATGATGCCATTACAGCAAAAAAACTTTCAGGTTCCAAGACCAGATGCCAGCACGGAGGTGACGTTACCTCAGGTAACTTGCCTAGCCTGGAACCCCACATGGGTCTACGAGGAAAATCATATTTCGCTGCACACGCTGTGAGCAAACGTGTCCTGGTTCAGACACGTTGAACCCTTTCAAACACGAATGAAGGAAAGCACAAGCGTGACTAGACCATGCGGAATTGCTGCCGTCAAAAGCCTCCCAGGAGGGAAGTATGCCCACCACCGCTTGGCGGTTTGAAGCATGAGTGACCACTGCTCAGCGCTGTAGTACCTTAGGCGTCTGCTTCCCTAGGAGGACTTGCATCGACCAGTATACTACGTAGTGACGCAACACTGCGTCATGCAAATATCGATGTTTGCAACCCCAAGCGCTCTACCCATCCGTAGCCGCACGCCCCGCAAATTTGTTTAAATGTACGTGATTCCAATACGTGGAACGGTCAGCCGCGTGCTCCACCTCCTCGCATTTACGCAGCCGCCACACACACGCCTCTCCCGTCCCACAGTTGACGTGGGAACCCCGCTCCCCTGTCTCCACATCCCACTCAGAGTAAGAGCAGTGCCGCATGTGCTGCCCCACCCGCCACACCCGTGTCTTGTCCCCTGTGCGTACTGACCTATGCCCTCAACAACAGTTCCTGTGACAGAGAGCAGCCCTTTACAAAGCTCCCTAACGGAGGTCCTCATGGAGAAGCAGAGCCCTGCGGGTTGATGTTGCAGGTTTTGTGCCAAACGCCAAAAACATGGCCTTGGTGCTGATAGTGGGATGGTCGCAAATGCAAATCTCGGGTTAAACTTGAGCACGGACCCAGATGCAAGTGATTGTTTCGGATGCTTTGTAAGGCAGGTATACCAACGTATGTCACCGGCTTCACGTTGACTTCACGCAAATGAAAGCAGGCTACAGATGTCATCGTCGAGAAGAACTTCAATTCATCGTCTGCACAAATCATTGGCCGTGCATGTCATGCGATCAGTCAAAACATTTGAATACAAAGCAAATGACATCAAAAAATATGTATCCACCACTTGAAAGGACAGATGAAGCTGCTCAGCTCGTTTGGATGATGTTCTTGTACCTACTCTTCAGTCAA
>KV908648.1:0-54947 GCA_002005505.1 Botryococcus braunii
CTGTTCGCACAACAGTAAACACAAGCAATGCAGCTCCTGTATTGAAATGAATGTGACAGCAGTATATCAAGCAATCCTTCAATACAGAGCAAACACTATTCAGCTTGGAGTTCGAAGCCCAGATGCATTCCACACCCCATCGAGACTCGTTACAAATGGTTTACGTATATTTACCTGTGAACACCACCAAGTAATCTCAATGTCTATATAGACCAGTGCTCGCACTGCCGTCTATATCTGCCTGCACCCGAGCGTTACGATTTACTTGTGGGTTCATCAGTGTCCACAAAATATATCTAAACCACAAAACACACACGCAACCTATCCACATATGTGTACGTACCGACTGCTCTCCGATCAGGACACCCTTGGCCCTTCAGCAGTCCCAGGAGTTTAATGGCTACTCCCAACCAATCTGCACAATATGTGGATCATCAGAGATCAAAACAAAACAGTTATTTAACCAGCAGGAGCATGCTTGTTATACGTATCTGTACTCACCGCTATAACCAGTGTGCAACTCGTCACACACAAATAGCCTTACTGTTCGCACAACAGTAACACACAAGCAATGCAGCTCCTGCAACACAAGACACATGTAATGTTTCATAATCAGCAGAAACATCAGTATGCATGTGCTTAACGCCTACGATCGCAGCCACACGACTGCGACCGTTACCCTTGCCAGCGATCGCAAGCTTACCTGTATTGAAATGAATGTGACAGCAGTATATCAAGCAATCCTTCAATACAGAGCAAACACTATTCAGCTTGGAGTTCGAAGCCCAGATGCATTCCACACCCCATCGAGACTGCCAAGCTTGCTCGCGATCTGGCGTTTCTATGCCTTCTGATCGTAACCGGCGGTAACGGTACAGTTCCTTTCGAGAGGCTGTACCGTACTGCATGGTCACATAAACAACCCTGAGTTGGCCCTATGCCAACGTGTAGCTCTATAGCTGCACCAGGGATCTCATACTTATACACGCGTACACACTCAATAGAGTCTTTACCTTGTGACCTTACCGTCACTAGCACAAGACCTGTACTGCATGGAGGTCACTTATATGATCAACCTAACTGAACATAATACAATACCCTTTGACACGCAATCAGGCGCATCTTCTTACTTGTACTCCACACGTGGAGAAATTCAAGTTATACAATGTTTCCTAAAACCACTTGATAAACTGATAGCGCCCCCTGTATCTAGTACGTTTGCCATCACGTATCTATACGTACCTATCAGTTTATACAACAATCTTCCCCTTTTAGAAAACATGTATAATGTCGTTCATTAATGTTGAGTTCAATTGTTCCCATTAACGCACTACTCTTCCGAGCCAAACTTAGAATCTTTGAAGCCCTAAAGCCCTAAAGCCCTAGAACTTCAACACTCTAGGCTTAACCCATTCTCAAGCTGTCACGGTGCTTGAGAAATGCTGGACTGGCCAACGGCTTTGTAAAAATGTCAGCCAGATTTTCCTCTGTGTTGACGTACACCGGCGTGATCTGCCCCCATGCTACCTTTTCCCTCGCTTGATGATAGCACACGCTAATATGCTTGGTGTATTTGGACAATACATGGTTTTGCAGATTTGCAATACAGCCCATGTTGTCCATTCTTAATTCTACACCAGACACAGACTGACCGAGCTCCTCCAACAAGCTCCCAAGCCATACTCCTTCCTTTATTGCATGGCTGGCCGCAATAAACTCCGCCTCGACAGTGGAAGTAGCAACTGACTGTTGCTTCTTACTTCCCCACGACACTGCTCCCCCATTCAGCATGAACACGAAACCAGTTGTTGATTTTCGTGTATCAACATCTCCCGCAAAATCTGAATCTACAAAGCCAGCCAGACTTTGCTTCCCCTTTCCCCCATAAACCAAACCCATCTCCTTGGTGCCCAACAGGTATCTCACAATCCTCAACCCTGCACGCATGTGTGCAGTGGTTGGGGCAGCACGGTAACGTGCCAGCAGGCTTACTGCCTGTGAAATATCAGGACGAGTGGTATTGGCCAGGTACTGCAGTGACCCTACGAGTTCCAGGTACCGGTGTCCGTCCGGTAGTGGAGACCCTGAACCCGCACTCTCATCCCCCACCTTCCCTTGTGGAAGCTCTGTCTGCACAAAGCTTTTACACATGGGTGTGCTCACTCCCTTGTCACTCTCACTCACTCCAAATGACTCCGCAAGATCCTTGATCTTCTGAGTGTTGGAAATCACTATCACTCCCCCATCGCGATCGCGCCTGACTTCACTTCCGAGGAAGTTCTTCACTTCCCCCAAGTCGTGAACCTTAAATCTTGCTTTCAACTCACCCTTGATTTCTGACACTCTCTCACCACTCTTGCAGATGATCAGCAATCATCCACATAGGTAACAATGAACGCCCGGTCTTCACCCCTTCCGGAGTCCAAGAATAAGGCCGGGTCGCTCCTACATGCCTTGAAACCCATCTCTCCAAGATCCTTGGAGAGCCTTTTGTGCCATGCCCGAGGTGCCTGCTTGAGTCCATACAAAGCCTTTCTCAAGCGAAACACCTCCCTTTTATCACCATTAGAGAAACCAGGAGGCTGCGTTACATACACCTCCTCCTCTAATTCTCCATTGAGAAATGCCGTCTTGATATCCACTTGGTGGATTTCAAGATTTTCTGTTGCTGCAATATTCAGCAACACTCTCCTACATGCATGGGTGCTGACAGGTGCAAAGGTTTGATCACAATCTATACCTTCTACCTGCCTGCAACCTTGCGCTACGAGTCTTGCCTTAAACCGGATGACATCGCCATATTCATCCGTCTTTAAGGCAAACACCCAAATCAGAGGAATCACTTTTGCTCCCTCTGGCCTCCTCACCACCTCATACGTGTCACATTCTTCAATAGCATCTAGCTCCTCTTGCATGGCTTGCTTCCAGTACTCCTTTTGAGGACTGGCAAGCGCTTCTCCAATGTGTTTTGGAATGGACAACTCTGATGCTTTCAATTTTGCCTCCTCAACTACTACTGCATGGGCTTTCACTTGCGTGTGATATGCCCCAGGAACATACTTATCTGGCGGGCCAACTCTCTCTCTCAATTCGTAACGCCCACCACCTCTTCCCCTCTCTGCATTCTCCTCATTATCATGCTGCTCTTCGTCTCTCTCACTTGCCTGCCCTTGACTTTCACCATCACCATTTCCCTCATCAGTCACTTCCCCGGCTGGAAGTTCTGCAGGAAGCTGCTGCAGCACCTCCCGTGCACGCCTCATGACTTCATGCATATCGTCCGTTCGTAATTCCGGGTTTATCGCAATTTCGCGCGGGGCATCAACTGCCTCTTCCAGGGAAACCTCAGGTACCTCCTCTTCATCATGAAACAACTCTTCAACCCTCACTTCAGGTTGTAGTGTGGGTGGAGTTACAACCGGATAGCCCAACTCATCTTCAATAAATCTCACATCCTTACTCACCATTACCTTGCCTTGCACCAGGATCCGATACGCCTTGGATCCTGTTTCATATCCCACAAACATGCCCGCAACTGAGCGCGGACCAAGTGCTGACAGCTGCCTATCAGGCAGCTTCACATAAGCCAAACAACCCCAAACCTTCAGGTGAGCAACTGAGGGTTTCTTGCCATAGAATGCCTCATACGGACAAAACTCCTTTCCACTGACGGCACTCACATTCAGCAGTCGTACCACAGTGTGTGCTGCCTCAGCCCATAGTTCAGGCCCTGCCTCTGCTGTGAAGAGGAGAGCCCTCACTCGTTCCTTGATTACCCTGTTTACACGCTCTACCTTGCCATTTTGTTGAGGCGTGTACGGTGCAGAGGTCTGATGCGCGATCCCCTTTCTGGCAAAGAAATCTGCCAGCTCGCGATTTACAAATTCAGTACCTCTGTCCGTCCTAACAGTGCCAACTTTACATTTGGTTGACACCTCCCAATTCAAGAGGACCTCTTGAACGAGTGCTCCTACCTCAGTCTTTGAACTGAACGTCCTGATTTGGATTCTATGCGAGAAGTCGTCCAAAAGGACCAGCATATACTTCTCTCCATTCAGCCCAGCCACAGGCAGCTCTCCCACTACGTCCATATGGACCAGCTGAAGTCTCTCAGTAGACTCAGCCGCAGTGGAGGAAGGCGTGGGAGTCCTAGTCTGCTTCCCCCGTATACAACCGTCACAGTGAGTCACAACTCTTTCTACTTCACCCACACTTCCTTTAACCTCATTCACAATCTGCTCTTTCAACATTCTTGACATGCATACAACTCCGGGATGTCCCAACCTTTTGTGCCACAACTCTGTCTCTTCTCGTGTTGTTACTAAAAGTGCAGCCGCCCCTCCCCATGCACAGAGCCCACTTTTGTGTGACAGGAAGTATAAGCTCCCTTTCGGTTCAATATCACATATGAACTCATTTGCCTGGCACATGACAGCCACATATTCCCCTTTTTCATTTACAGAGAATGTGCAACCATCTTTGACAGCAGCTGACACGGACAAGAGGTTATCAGTCGCTGTCGGGACATACTCAACATGTGTAAGCAACACACTTCCCCCACCTTGCACAGATAAACACACATTTCCCTGTGCCTTTCGCAATCCTTGACCATCACTCGCTGCCAGTCCCAGTGGTTTGGCTTCATCATAAACAATGACATTGGACATTAAATGCAAATCATTGCATATATGGTTAGTAGCACCCGTGTCCACAATCCACTGCCCTTCCCCAGTGTTTTGTAACTTTGAGGATGCCATCCCTGCCCTTGGATTTACCTCTTCTCCAGTGGGTGGGTTACCTCGGTTAGGAGGGTGCACAAGTCTTGGGCAGTTCACTTTAATATGCCCCCTCTCACCACACTCATAGCATGTCCGATAATCGTTCCTGACAGCCGGACCCGGCTTACGGACAACAGCCGCCCTTGGAGCCCTTGGTTGCTGATCATTGAAACCGATGGTTTCTGCAACCACCCTTATAGCAGCCAAGGTTTGGTTAACATTGCATGTAGCAGTGGAAGAAGATAAACTTGGTTTATGAGCATCAAACTGGTACGGAAGGCACTTCAGGATTGACTTCTTAAGTTTTGTTTGTGTTACTGGCATGTTGTTATCATTCAGTCTTTTTGCCAGCAGCTCTTTCCTAGCCACATATTCTTCCAACGTGCCCTCATTCCCCATTATTTCACTGTCCAACAGCTCCAGCCATTGGTCATTGATTTCCAAGTTTGCTCCCCCTTGGAACTGGCTCATAATCCATTTAAATGCCACTGCTGCAGATTCAGCAAATACCACCTTCTGAGCCCACACTTCTGGAACCTTTTGCAGCAACAAATGCAGTGCCACTGCATCCCCTTTAGTCCCCGGCATGGACGTTTTTAGGCATTCCAGCACATTCCTGCTCACGGCACAATGGAACACATTTTGTTTCCAGATGTCCAACGAAAAACCCAGTCTATCTAAGGAGGTGGTGACCTGCAGACTGGAGTTCACTGGACTCGTCGGATCTTCCCGGCCAGATGTACTGGCCGGTTCAGATCCCCTAGCCACTGCTGTTCCAACTCCTGAATCTCTTCCCATGTCAGTCGCTGTAACCCCATCACTGGTTCCAGCCACCCCCGTGAGATCCCCTCGTAGGTCTGGAAGTAATCCGGATGGAGCCGCAACGGATTGAGTCCCAGCTCCTCCACCTCCCTCCATGATGGCAGTCGGTCAAATACTGCCTTACTCTGCCCTTGGTGTAAACGGAACTGGAACTGTACCAGCTCGATATACACGTGGTATTCTCTGTACCACCTGAGTACCTGTCCTGTTCCCTCTCTTCCCTCAACAATAGCTCTGTCGAGAAAGAACGAAGGAAAACCTTCCAGTGGCCCGCCTGCAGTTAGCTTAAATAACTCCTGCAAACGGTTCCACACTTTCAGAAAATAGTGCACCTCCCAGTCTTCTTTTGGAAGGCTCTTCCCGTATAGCTCTGCTACCTCATGCACCAGGCTATCAGCAAGGGGATCACTGAACACAATCAATTCCTCCCACTTGACCAGAATGGGCTCCTCTCGTGGCTGTGTCAGACCAGCCAAGAATGCCGTTGATATGATTCCTTCACACAGAGCGGACCCTTCTTCACTTTCACAAGTCTTAACAAAGATGTAGTTTGCTCGTTCAACAGGATCAGGAAGATTGTTCAGCACAATGTCTTGGTGATGCACAATTGGCCTTTGAAATTGACCCTTTGGAACACCAGGCCTCTCAATATGAATATACAGACCCGGGTCTCCAAAATAGTCAGGAACTTTAAAGTGAGTCCTGACAAAAGGAATGGGATACTCTGAGTATTCCGGTCTTCTTGGATGCTGTTGACGTACTGCAGGTCGCAGTCCTCTTCCTCTCGTTGTTGGGAAAGGTCTCGGCGTCCGTTGCTCTTCAGGTTCCGGTGTATCTTCGATCACAATGACTTCCTCCTCTGGCATGCAGCAAGTTGTGGGCCCAGCACCTTTGTTGTGTATTAGTTGGAGGATGCCGTAACTGTAAGCGGTACGTATGCCGTTGGAGAATCACTTCCTGTGAACACCACCAAGTAATCTCAATGTCTATATAGACCAGTGCTCGCACTGCCGTCTATATCTGCCGACTGCTCTCCGATCAGGACACCCTTGGCCCTTCAGCAGTCCCAGGAGTTTAATGGCTACTCCCAACCAATCGCTATAACCAGTGTGCAACTCGTCACACACAAATAGCCTTACTGTTCGCACAACAGTAACACACAAGCAATGCAGCTCCTGTATTGAAATGAATGTGACAGCAGTATATCAAGCAATCCTTCAATACAGAGCAAACACTATTCAGCTTGGAGTTCGAAGCCCAGATGCATTCCACACCCCATCGAGACTCGTTACAAATGGTTTACGTATATTTACCTGTGAACACCACCAAGTAATCTCAATGTCTATATAGACCAGTGCTCGCACTGCCGTCTATATCTGCCTGCACCCGAGCGTTACGATTTACTTGTGGGTTCATCAGTGTCCACAAAATATATCTAAACCACATGAAACACACACGCAACCTATCCACATATGTGTACGTACCGACTGCTCTCCGATCAGGACACCCTTGGCCCTTCAGCAGTCCCAGGAGTTTAATGGCTACTCCCAACCAATCTGCACAATATGTGGATCATCAGAGATCAAAACAAAACAGTTATTTAACCAGCAGGAGCATGCTTGTTATACGTATCTGTACTCACCGCTATAACCAGTGTGCAACTCGTCACACACAAATAGCCTTACTGTTCGCACAACAGTAACACACAAGCAATGCAGCTCCTGCAACACAAGACACATGTAATGTTTCATAATCAGCAGAAACATCAGTATGCATGTGCTTAACGCCTACGATCGCAGCCACACGACTGCGACCGTTACCCTTGCCAGCGATCGCAAGCTTACCTGTATTGAAATGAATGTGACAGCAGTATATCAAGCATTCCTTCAATACAGAGCAAACACTATTCAGCTTGGAGTTCGAAGCCCAGATGCATTCCACACCCCATCGAGACTGCCAAGCTTGCTCGCGATCTGGCGTTTCTATGCCTTCTGATCGTAACCGGCGGTAACGGTACAGTTCCTTTCGAGAGGCTGTACCGTACTGCATGGTCACATAAACAACCCTGAGTTGGCCCTATGCCAACGTGTAGCTCTATAGCTGCACCAGGGATCTCATACTTATACACGCGTACACACTCAATAGAGTCTTTACCTTGTGACCTTACCGTCACTAGCACAAGACCTGTACTGCATGGAGGTCACTTATATGATCAACCTAACTGAACATAATACAATACCCTTTGACACGCAATCAGGCGCATCTTCTTACTTGTACTCCACACGTGGAGAAATTCAAGTTATACAATGTTTCCTAAAACCACTTGATAAACTGATAGCGCCCCCTGTATCTAGTACGTTTGCCATCACGTATCTATACGTACCTATCAGTTTATACAACACCCCCACTGTACATACCAAGCCCATTCCTCTTCAACTTGCCACTTCAGACGCAACTGGAGGAATCATTGCCACTGGCTCAGTCTGCTTACTGTCCTCACTGCACGTACCACTGTGGCTGCATCATGTGCAGTGTGTCCCTTCAGCTACGACCAATAACCTGTCAGTATCTGCTGCCCTTCGTGACGGTGCCTGCCTTGCCACAGACGGTGTGGGAAGCTTTACAGCAGTGACTGGCCCAAATGGGTGGAGGATGCCAGTGAGTGCAGAGAATGGCCTGTATTATGTACACAACTGCTTGCCAGTGACTGCCAGTCAAACCCCAGGCCCAGTGACAGCTGTCCTGAAGAGAAAATGTAAGAAAAGCCTGAAGCATGACTGCGCTAGACGGTTCCTGTGGCACAGCAGACTGGGACACCCTGGAGAATCATGGATGCTGCGGCTGAGCAGCGAGCAATTAGTCACTGGCCTAGACACACATCTCCCCCCTTGTGAAAAGTGTCCTAAGTACTGTGAAGCTTGCATTGAGGGGAAGCATGCACGTCCCCCATTTGGGGAAAGCTCTAGACCTGCTGAGAAACCCCTTGACAGAATCCACATTGACACTGTGGGTCCCATATCACCAGCAGCCATTACTGGGGAACGCTTTTGGGTAACCGTAGCTGATGAGGCATCTGGGTGGAAGGCAGTGCTGCCAGTGAAGTCAAAAGATGTAATCGGAGCTGTTGTCAGAGACCTAATTCTGTATTGGCAGACTGAGAAGGAAACTACAGTGAAGTGCATCCGCTGTGACAGAGGGACAGAATTCTTAAATGCCAAGTTCAAGGAATTTTGTGCATCCCAGGGCACTAAGCTGGAGACATCTGCCCCATATACCCCTCAGCAGAATGGAGTTGCTGAGAGAGCCAACAGGACCCTCAAGGAGCGCACCAGGACCCTCCTCAATTTTGCTGCAGCAAGCCCTGTTATGTGGAAGGAAGCCCTGGAGACAGCCTGCACCCTCCTAAACATGGGACCTAGCACAGGCAGGCCCCTATCTCCCTGCGAAATGTTCATGGGATATAAGCCAGATGTATCCTTGCTGCGCACATGGGGATGCCTTGCATTTGTGCACATTCCTGACCAGCTGAGGGGGGCCTTTGCACCAAAGGCTGTGGCTGGGATGTTTACTGGTTACTCTCCAGTTTCCAAGGCATATCGTGTCTATATGGGAGGGGGGATATGGAGAGAGAGCAGAGATGTTCAATTTGTGGAACACATTCGAGGAGCTACTCGGGTGGGAATGGCTGTTCTCCCTGATCAGCCTCAGCAGTTCTCATACCCTGAAGACTTATCAGGGCAATTGCACAGCAGCAACCCAGTGGTGCCAATGTCACAACGCAGTATGCAGAATCAGACTGTCAGCAGCCCATGCTCCAGCAGTAGACCTGACAGCTCCATCCCAGTACCCCCTGACCAGGCTGCAACTGAGCCTGATAGTCAGGGGAAGCCTTCCCAAGAAGAGGGCATTCTCATCGTGTCTCCCGAAGCAAGCACGGGAGAGCAGCAGCCGGACCTGGATCAGTCCGGGGCTCTGGATGCTATTCAACGACTGGCGCGAGGAAATGCAGACAACGGACAACACCATCAGATATTAGAGCGAGTACAGCAGTCACTGCGTAACACGCATCCGGCTACTACCATCCCGCCTCCGGACGGACTGTCGCGGGCTCAACGCTATGAGCAACGAACTGCGGCTCGAGATATCCTGCTGGCACAGGATAAGGGAGAGAGCTGTGAGCGAGAGGGGATGACTGAAGGTGACACAGAGTCACAGGGACCAGGGGAAGCGCAGGAATTGGGGCAGGACACCGAGAGATCTGCTTCACTTGTAAGAGATGAGAGGGGGACAGTCTCTGATCAGACTGCAGATGGTCCAAGTGAGCTGAGCTGTATGGGTGGGACCTGCTCAGTGCCTGAGAGAAATGTTAGCGGTGAGAACTCTATCAGTGATGCCCAAGGACAATGTGGTGCCAGCCACGCAAGTGTGGGCCATGCATGGGAGTGTGCTGCTGGGCCTGCGCCCCAGCGCTCATGTCTAGTAGGGAGCAGACAGAGAGAGAGAGAGAAATGGGCACAGCAGCAAGATAGACCAAGAGCTCATACAATGCAGAGTGGTTCACCTGTCTGTGAGAGTCCTGACGGGACTGCAAGCCGTCAGCCATGTGAGAGTGTGTCTGAGGAGGTGAATCGGAAGCCAAGACAGTGTGAGAACTCTCCCAATTACAAGAGCTTTCCGAGAGGTACCTGTGTTTGGGAGGATGATGTGAGAGTGACTGGCAGCAAGCTTGAGAGGGCAAGTTGTGAGTCTAAGAGAGAGAAAGATCAGAGAGGGGGATCTGGATCGATGCCCACAGTCCCTACATGCAGTGCGGCGACATTCAGCGAAAGAGTAGTGGGTGATAGTGAGAGTAAGAGTAAGCAAGATCAGGGGAAGCACACTGGTGTGCGATTTGGGAAGATTAGTGTGCCTTCCAGTTTAAAGGAAGCCCAGCAGTCCCCACAGTGGGAATATTGGAAGGCTGCAATGCAGGAGGAACAAAACTCCTTAGATGCTCATGAGGTGATGGAGTTTGTTCCAAGACCTCGTGGTCACAAAGTAATCCCTGTTCACTGGATTTTCTCAGTGAAAATGGATGCTCACGGTAATGTGCTCAGATTCAAGGCTCGGCTGGTGGCTCAAGGGTGCAGGCAAATTCCAGGAGTGGATGTAATGGAGGTATTTGCTCCCACCAGCAGTTATGGGTCTAGAAGAGCTTTGCTGTCAGTAGCTGCACAGGAGGGTCTTGAAATTCACCAGGTGGATGTCAAGACTGCATTTCTAAATGGTGAATTAGAGGAGGAGGTCTATGTCACACAACCTCCTGGGTTTGAGAATGGGGATGGGAACACTGTGTGTCGCTTGAAGAAGGCTCTGTATGGCCTGAAGCAAGCTCCAAGGGCATGGCATAAGACCCTTAATGAGAAGCTACATACCATGGGATATGAGGTGTGCAAGAGTGATGCTGGGGTCTATGTGAAATGTTCTGTGGATGGAGGGAAATCCTTTGTGCTAATTTATGTTGATGATCTATTGATAGTTTCAAAGGGCATGAGCGAGATTGAGAGAGTGAAAGAGTTGCTGAAGCAGGAGTTCACCATTCATGATCTAGGAGAGGTGAAAGATTTCTTGGGCTGTCAAGTGATGAGAGATAGAGAGAAAGGGTTGATTTCTTTGAGTTGCATCCCAAAGATTGATGCCCTAGTTGAGAAATTTGGGCTGGATCTGGAGTCTGTGGGGCCTGACACCCCTATGACTAAGGATTTTGTGGCCACACAGCAACCTATGTCTAAGGACAACAGTGCCAGCATTGGAGCTGGGAGTCCCTTACCTCCAGGTCACAGATACTGTGAACTGGTTGGGTCACTGTTGTACATTGCCAATACCACAAGGCCTGATATTTCCCAGGCTGTGGGAGTGCTTTCCAGGTATAGGATTACCCCTACCACTGCTCATTGGAATGAAGCCATCAGGGTGTTGAAATATCTGATGGCTACCAGGGATCTTGTGTTAGTACTTGGAGGGAATGACACAGAGCTGGAGGGCTTTGTGGATGCAGATTATGGTGGTGATCAGGATCACAGGTTCTCTACTACTGGTTACGTAATTCGTGTGTTTGGAGGAGCAGTAGTTTGGGGAAGCAAAAAGCAGTCTGCAGTGGCCACATCCACTGTAGAGGCTGAGTTTATGGCGGCAAGTGCAGCTGTCAAAGAGGCAAATTGGATGAAGGGATTCCTGGAAGAAATTGGAATTTCTCCGTGGATTGTGAAGATCCACTGTGATAATCAGGGATGCATCAATCATCTCAGAAATCCAGTGTTCTCTAAGCATACCAAGCACATCGCAATCAGCTTCCATTTTGCACGGGAAGCTATTGCATTGGGTCAGGTGGATGTGAAATACGTTCCTTCTGCAAGGAATGTAGCAGATATATTCACGAAGCCTTTGACAAGGCAGGTGTTTCAGGGACATCGTGAGGCTCTGGGTTTGGCCAAGTTTTTGTGAGGAAAAGGCAAGGGGAAGTGTTATAATAGTGATAGAACATTTTGGTGCCTTTCCCTCAGAAGAGTAATAGTGGCCAGATCAGCTTCAATGAATAATAGGTGGCAGAACCTGGGAGTTTTGCCAGATCTCATCTAGACCAATGGTACGTTGATTAGGAAGGATGAGGTAATCAGACACGGTTTGCTAGAAAGGATTTATGACACCGGCGTGCAAGGACGAGGCACTTGATTGGGACATTAAAGGCACTTCGGGTGCTTATCTCTTGACTGTTGCCTATCAAGTCCTCATTCACATTCGGTCACTGCTTGTTCTCCGACATACAACAAGAGTACCGACGAGCTAATCACCCTTCGTGCCCGGGTCATACAGGTAACCTGACGTTAAGGGACTGAAGCCTCATTGACAATGGGTTAGGAAAGGTCTAGGTAATGTTATTAAGTTGGTGCTAATGTTTTCTTCATTGAACACTGAGAATGCAGACTATCGGTAGTTACGTAGATTGAGTAGTTTGAATTTCGGAGCGATGAGAGAAAGCAAGTAGCATTGTAATGACTTGATTGGGACATTAAAGGCACTTCGGGTGCTTATCTCTTGACTGTTGCCTATCAAGTCCTCATTCACATTCGGTCACTGCTTGTTCTCCGACATACAACAAGAGTACCGACGAGCTAATCACCCTTCGTGCCCGGGTCATACAGGGAACGCCGACTGTAGAAGTTTACAAGGTTGCACCTTTGGTTTCTTCTTCTGGCTTGGACCAAGAATTTGCCTTCTTCACTGGCAGGTATCGCCGGTGGTTTTTGCCTTTCCAATCTTCTATTGCATGAGCATGTACAAATCGCTCATCAAGTTGGCAATAACATTTTTCTGTATTATTTTCCTCTAAGGAGATCGTGTTTACATACATGCATGTGTGGATTGGAAAGCCGGCTATGCGTAAACGTATGAGAGCTTTGCCTCATTCACATTGCATATAATTTCATTAAGAAGCCACTTGGCTGGAACAACCTACTTATGCTAAATAAGTATTTGTGCAGGATGAAGTCGGCGGCTCGATGCGCTTTCTCAGTTGAACAAACAACCGAAGCTTTCTGGGAGAGGACATTTGTTAGCGCTGCCCATATTCACATGCCAAACTTTGCGCTGCTGGCAAGAATCATGATGAGCTTGCCGTCAACCAGCGTGGAGAACGAGAGAACTTTCAGCCTAATGAACCTGCTAAAGAGTGCACTTCGAAATAGAATGGAGCAAGAACTCCTGCAAAATCTTTGCCGCATTCAACGCAGCCATTACACACCTCAGACGTTTCCGTATGACAAGATGCACAAAGCTTGGATGAGTACTGAGCGATACATGTACGACGTGTAGGTGCGTATCCATGGACATCCATGTTGATGGATAGCTCTTCATTTAACAGTTTTGAGAGTATTATCAGTTGGTCAATAGGGCAAGGATCTCCAACACGGATTTTGAGCAGCAGACCGCTTGGACAGTCCAATTTGAAGTCAGGGAACATACAAGAGTTGTGGCCGTAGCTTAAGTGTGTGGCATGGCGGTCCGTCGGCCTGAGTGGCCGCACATTTTGTAAGCAATGGGAGGTGGCCGGCCATGATTTGCCGCAGGTCAAACGTGCAAGACCCCCTTCATCGGCCACTGGGCCGCAAGGCAAAAACTAAAAAAAAAACCCTGGTCCGGTGTATTGTACACCATGTACAAGGTAGACGTACTTGGGCTGACTCGGGTACGGCTACTTAGCTTGTCATGGTATTTAAGAGGGCCAGTCTCTTGAAGTCAACAGTTCGTTGGCTTTCTATATGACCACGGCTCACGTCTTGTTGTTATGTGCCTTCAATAAGGCTTGTTTGAAGTCCTGGTGTCGGTGCGCATGCAGGTAATCACCTTCATTATAGCTTGCTTAGCTATAGGCTACAATTACAAGACACACACATTGTAACAAAGTTCGTTGGCTTTCTATATGACCACGGCTCACGTCTTGTTGTTATGTGCCTTCAATAAGGCTTGTTTGAAGTCCTGGTGTCGGTGCGCATGCAGGCATTATCCTTACTGACGATGGTGTTCCGTCAGCAAGGTTTGAAGTAATTGTTGAAGTAATTGTTTATTTCATGTTGTTTTATCTACATGGTATCGGCGATCCCGTCGTATGGGATCGCAAGTAGAGGCGATCTTAGTCCCGATCGGACATCATCTGCCTGTGTGAGGAGTACCAATTTTGGAAGGGAAGTAAATTAATGTCGTGCTTTTTGATTATTTTGCTTACTGCATTTATCACTTGCATTACACTACTATTTACTTCGTGGCTGTTGGAGCATAGTGTGGTGGAGGATCCGTGTTAATTCACATATATCCAAGCCACGTCACACAGAGCTTTTGGATTGTGTTGAGTTTGGTGTTTTGTTTTCCGTTAATGGGAGGCAAATTCGTGCTTTTACACTGATTGAACCCTTCATTACGTTTAAACATGAGTTCAGGGCTTGGTCCAGGTGGGACCTACCCTTCTAAAACCAGATCTGGCAATGTTTTTCGCAATCGCTTCAACGTTGTTGAAGACGATAGGTTTGCAGATCACGTTACCATTGACGAGAATCCTTTGTTTGAAACTGTGCAGGCACCAAATCTGTCTGGACAAGGGGCAGCAGTTACACCTCCACTCTCCGGGAGGGCTGCCCCACGCGTTCAACAAAGTGACCACGGTAACTTCAGCGATATGGGGCAGTCTTTCAGCAGGGATGGGGTCAGGTACTCTGCCCCACCACACATAGGTGCAGCGGTGCCCTTAGGTTGGTCACCCTCTCAGTCCAGACCCACTCCTAGAACATTTGTCCCTATGGATGTTACATATGGCATACCACGCTCCATGGGTAGGAGTTCATTATCCTATAGACCACCTCTAGGAACACCCATTGGGAGTGGAGTCAGGCCCATGAATTTTTTCAGGGAAATGTCTCATACACAAACCTTTGATGATATATTCCCCGATACGAGTGCACCAGTTGCTGCAGAAAATGTACCTACTAGTAGTCTAGGCATTGCATCTATGCCTATTCCACAACCTGGTGTTACCATGTCTGCTCCTGATCCAAATCTAGTAAGTACAATGAATGCCAATGCTAGTATAAATAACACTAGTCAGGCATCCTTGGTATTCCCTTGGACCTCAGCACCACCAGGCCTGCCTGGTGGAGGTGGTGGTGGTGGGGGGCCAGGTGGGGGACCACCGGGTGGACCAGGTTGGCCACCAGGTGAATTTAATCCAAACGTTCCCGGCGTTCCTCCTACATGGGGCGGACCACCAGGTGGTGGGTGGCCTCCAGGGGGTGGACCAGGTGGCCCAGGTGGCCCGGGATGGCCAGGGGGACCGGGGGGACCAGGTTCTGGCCTCCCAAATCCATTCCCTATGAGTAACGCTTCAAACTCTTCCGATGCGTTGCAAGGAATAATTTCCAAACTGTTGCCCAAGCTCGACGTTATGAAATTAAACGATCACAATTGGGTAGCTTGGTCCCGGTTTGCTCATGCAATCTTGTTGTCTGCTGGGGTTGAATGGTGTATACACTCTGACTGTAGTCAGTATCCCCACGATTGGGTAGCCCAAACTCTACTCACTGGTTCACTCACAGAGCCGTACCAAATTGAAGTCAGTGATCAGAAATCTGCATATGGTATCTGGTCATGTTTAATCAACATCTTCACAGTACGAGGTCGAGGGCTGGTGATGGCTCTATTCCAAGAGCTTCACACTCTGAAGATGAATCCAGGAGAAAAACCCTCTTTGTATGTCAGCAGAGCTAGGAAACTTGTCATGTCATTGAGAAGTTTTGGGCAAAATTACACAGATCTGGCTCTATGCTATGTCATACTTGCAGGTTTGACTCCTGAATATGAACAAGACAAGAACACACAGTTCAATCGTGTCCAAGATAATCCGGATATTGGTAGACTGCAGGGCAACCTAGAACTTACGTTTATCCGGTTGCGTGCCGCAAAGGGACATACACCTAAAGCGACCACAGCAGAAGTTCCTAAACTACATAGGAACTTCAACCCACACCCTCAGGGCAATAGGCCCCAGTTCACTAGAACTTCAACATCCTTGAATGTTGTAGAAGGTGCTGTGGAAGCTGACACTGCAGTTGTCAAGGAAGCTGTGCAGGGAGGAAGGGCTGCAGTCCAAACCCCAGGGAGGCCTGTACCTATATGCTTCCTATGTGGGGAGGCAGGCCATATCAGGACGTACTGCCCAAAGAACAAGTCTCAGGCAAACGTTGTGCAAACTCATGAGTTCGGCGCAACCCCTCCTCTTCCTGGTTGGTTGGTCGACTCCGGTGCGACCGACCATATTTGTTCTGACATGTCTTGTATGGAGGATTATGTTGCATACACTGATCCTCAATACGTCACTGTGGCAAATGGTAGGAAGGAACATATCCTGGGGGAGGGCACTGTCACTGTGCATTTAGAAAATGGCAGTACCATGCAACTGTTCAATGTTAAACATGTTCCTTCTTCGCAGAAGCGCCTGTTTTCCGTTGGAAAAGCATACAGAGATGGTCTGTTTGTGTCCCTCAATGGTCTCACTTGCATAATTAAAGACTCAGAGGGTACCCCCATTGTTGCGGCTTACCACGCTCACCCTTATTGGTGGCTGATTGATAAGTCTATTCCTGCCAAACGAGTGACGTTTGCTAATCCAGTAGAACACACACAGCCTGAAGCCAACCCTCTTGCTTCCATGTCTGTTGACTTATGGCATAGAAGATTTGGCCACTTGTCTCCTGCTATGCTGAGCAAAATTAGGAAAACCTCATGCGTGCAAGGGGTTGTTCTTCCGGCGGGGAACTTGACTTCCCTCATTGGGATGAATGGCATGTGTGAAGCTTGCATTGATGGTAAAATGTCGTCTGCTCCCCACAAACCAACAGGGTCCACTGTCTCTAATAGGATGGAACTTGTACACATGGATGTGATGGGTCCCATCAGACCTGTCACACCTGAGGGGGAAGAGTATGCATTAAATATTATTGATGAACGTTCTGATTTTTCAGTAACAGTGCTACTCAAGAAGAAGAGCGACGCGAGCTCGGAGGCTATTCTAGTGTTGAAGACCCTCTCTCTCTCTACTGAATTGCCAGTCAAAGCCATTAGAACGGATGGCGGGACTGAATTCTTGGGACTTGACCGGTTCTGCAGAAAACATGGGATTCTGCACCAAGTGACACCTCCTTACTCTCATCAATCAAATGGGAAGGTTGAGCGCTTGAACCGGACTCTCCAAGAGAAAGCACGGGCCATGCTTGCAGACTCAGAGCTACCACGAAAGTATTGGGGGGAAGCAATGTTGACCGCATGTCACGTAAGAAACTTGTCCCCTACTAATTTGCATGACAAAACACCCTACGAGCTCATGTATGGTGTTGTCCCAAATGTCTCATACTTGAGAGTGTTTGGAAGCAAGTGCAAAGTTCTGACACCCAAGACCCTTAGGACTGGTAAATTCCATCCTGTTTGTCAAACTGGTGTTTTTCTTGGCTATCAGGGAGACAGCAAGCAGTACAGGGTCTTGATAGATGGGAAGGTGACAGTGCATAGAGGTGCTGACTGCAAGTGCTTTGAAGTCGCACCCGACACGCAGATTTCCGCAGCGCAGCCTTACGGTGCTGTAAATCATCGCACGCATGCATCTTCTGATCTTGATTTCACTTATGGTGTCTCTTCTCCTCTAAGTGCAATGGAGGAAGAGGAAGATTTTGAGCCTGAGTCGGATGATGAGCCTGATTTAGAGTATGTGCCTGATGTGTCTGATATGGAGTTTAGTGGCAATAGATCTGCAGTGGGTGATGCCTGGGATGGGGAAGTGGATCAGCAGGATACCTTTCCAAACGAGGCTAGGGGTGAGCAAAAAGGAGGCGCGGGGCATGGTGATCACTTGATTCCCTCCCGTTCCACAAGTCCTCCGGGAGCGCGCCCTTTGCCCAAGGGTGTTCCACAAGTCTCCACTCACAACAGTGTAGAGGGCGAAGTCTCGGGCTCTCGAACGGAGAAGGTAGTTGAGTTTGACTTCTCTGGGTCTAAAATCCCTGTTACCCCTGCTGGTCTATTTGCCGGTCGGTATCCGGTTAGGAAGAGATACACACACACAACACAGGCACATTTTGCTGACACTTCTGTACAGGGTGTCATTCAAATTGAAGCAAACACTGTGTATGCAGAACCCAACACTTATCTTGAAGCAATCAATAGTCCCGAAGCCGAAAAATGGATTACTGCTATGCTTGAAGAAATGGGTTCTTTAAATGCCTTGGAGACCTGGGATTTAGTACAGGTGTCGGAGCAACAAGCAAAGAGAGCTTTGCCGGTACGCTGGGTGTTCAAGGTCAAGCTGACAGAGAGTGGACACGTCGAGAAATTCAAGGCCCGACTCGTCGCCAAAGGGTTTAAGCAGGTATACGGAGTGGACTATACAGAAGTGTACGCTCCCGTCTCTCGACACTCAACTCTAAGGTACCTTCTCTCCATGGCTGTAGAGCAACAAATGCATCTACACCAGCTGGACATTAGTACTGCATTTCTCCATGGTAAATTGCAGGAAACCGTCTATGTTCAGCAGCCACCTGGCTTTTATGAGGGAGGACCAAACACAGTGTGCAAACTAAACAAAGCCCTATATGGTTTAAAGCAAGCACCGAAAGCATGGTATGACACTATGTCTAAAGTTTTGCTCGATGATGGCTTTGTCATTGCTGATTCTGACCCCTCCCTATTCATAGCAAGAAAATTGGGAGATGATGATGTTTATGTGCTCGTCTATGTTGATGACATTCTTGTCGCTTCCAAGAACATGGACAAAGTCACTGCTGTCAAAGCCTTGCTCAATGCACACTTTGCTGTGAAAGACTTAGGTCCTGCTAAGTATTTTCTCGGCATGAGCGTAACGCAAAGTTTTGACAACAATGGTGTGTTGCAGTCAATCAAATTGTCAAACGAAAAGTTGACTGCAGAAATAATAACCAGCTTTCATGGTGAAGAAAGCTTAAAACCCAAAGCCCTACCTATGGACACAGCATTTCAGTTATCTGCACATGTTGGTGATCCTCTTCCAGTTGGGAATAGGTACAGAGAGCTGGTGGGTGGGATAATGTATTTGGCAAATACCGTTAGGCCAGATATTGCTTTTGCTGCCAACCACCTTGCTAGGTTTGCCGTCAGCCCTACAAGTCATCATTACAGGGCTGGCATCTCTGTGCTGAAATACCTGCTCGGCTCCAAGGATTTTGGGCTGTTGTGGGATAAAGGGAAGAATGGGATAACTGGCTTTGTCGATAGTGATTATGCAGGAGAAGTCGATGGCAGAAGGTCCACTTCTGGCCATGTCTTTCTCAGTGGTACGGCTGCCATCTTATGGGGGAGTAAGCTGCAAAAGGTCACAGCCCTCTCTACAGTGGAGGCAGAGTTTGTCTCCATGTGCAGCGGAGTACAGGAAGCCCTGTGGATCTCCAAGCTCGTGTCAGATTTTGGGGGAGTTCCAGCGCCAATCAGGATCTACACCGACAATACGGGAGCGCTGGCCAACATCAAGGGCATTCCGATCTCGCCGCGCACGAAGCACATCGGGGTCAGATACCACAGAGTCAGGCAGGAAGTGGAGCAAGGATCAATCAGCCCCTTCTATGTGGAGTCTGCATCAAATCTGGCGGACATGTTCACCAAAGCGTTGCCTAAAGTGCAATTCCAGAAATTGAGGGCTGGGATTGGGATGGAGTAATTCATGGATGTCAGGCTGCTACTTGATTGCCTTGCGTATCATAGAGCTTCTCCACCATAAACCCACAGGGTGGGAGTGGCTTCGCACCCAAAGGGGGAAGTCTCTGGTGGCTGGATAGCAGGGTGGTGGAACGACACGGCGTAGAAGACCGTGCCACCGTGTAGCTCCCTGACAGACGTACTGAAACATTGTCCGATGACATAATGCATGCATGTCAAGCTGCTACTTGATTGCCTTGCGTATCATAGAGCTTCTCCACCATAAACCCATTGGGTGGGAGTGGCTTCGCACCCAAAGGGGGAAGTCTCTGGTGGCTGGATAGCAGGGTGGTGGAACGACACGGCGTAGAAGACCGTGCCACCGTGTAGCTCCTTTACACAAGTCTACATGAATATTGTCCCCTTCAGTCATGGGGGAGTGTTGTGATAATCTAATTGCAGATGAGACCCTAATTGTCATTATCCAATAAATTGACATGTGACTTTGGGGACAAGGATCATTGAACAAAGTATCTAGGCCATGCCGACCTCATCTGCCACGTGGTTTGTACTTACTGAGCAATGCGAGATACGTACCTGCTGTTTATTTGTAATCTTCAAGAGTGTCTATGTACTCTTTAAGAGTGTCTGCGGGTGCTCAGACAGTTTCTACGGCATTCCATGCGTGAATACTTGTATAGAAGCTGTTTGGACGCTGATCTTGGTGTTCTCTCATGAACTCCAGTATGACCTTATCATTTGTCTAGTCTTATGATGAAATGCTGAGGCCTGGAATTGACTAAGCACTTAGATCTTGGCAATTCATAAGCCTCAATGTGTTGTGCCACTTCTGGAAGTCAACTAGCACCTCCAGGAGATAGAAATATGAGTGGGCAAACCCAAGGGGTAACCGAAAGGTTGACCGTATGCATTCACGGTCCTTTCCCCTTGATTAGCCATTTAGTAGCCAGCACCGACGATCGTGACTAGAAACATGAGTGTTCTGGTCCGAATCAGGACCCGGATGTTCGGACTTACAAATTCGAACACGAAGTCCGGTGTATTGTACACCATGTACAAGGTAGACGTACTTGGGCTGACTCGGGTACGGCTACTTAGCTTGTCATGGTATTTAAGAGGGCCAGTCTCTTGAAGTCAACAGTTCGTTGGCTTTCTATATGACCACGGCTCACGTCTTGTTGTTATGTGCCTTCAATAAGGCTTGTTTGAAGTCCTGGTGTTGGTGCGCATGCAGGTAATCACCTTCATTATAGCTTGCTTAGCTATAGGCTACAATTACAAGACACACACATTGTAACAAAGTTCGTTGGCTTTCTATATGACCACGGCTCACGTCTTGTTGTTATGTGCCTTCAATAAGGCTTGTTTGAAGTCCTGGTGTCGGTGCGCATGCAGGCATTATCCTTACTGACGATGGTGTTCCGTCAGCAAGGTTTGAAGTAATTGTTGAAGTAATTGTTTATTTCATGTTGTTTTATCTACAAGGATGAGGTAATCAGACACGGTTTGCTCGAAAGGATATATGCTCCTGGCTCGAAGGGTTGAGGCACTTGATTGGGACATCAAAAGCACTTCGGGTGTTTGCTACTTCACTGTTGCCAGTCAAGTCATCTCATTCACAGTCGACACTGCTTGTTACTCGACACACAACAAGAGTGTCGCCGGGCTAAACACCCTCGTGCCGGGTCATACAGGTAAACTGCTGTTAGGACATCACATGCACAAGAACAATGGATTAGGAAAGGGTCTAGATAATGTGTAATTGAAAGGTGCTAATGCTTAGCTCATCGGACATCGGTAATGCAGACTATCAGTAACTTCGTAGATAGAGTAGTTTGAATTGCTGAGTGATGAGAGAGAGCAATAAGCATTGTAAGACTTGATTGGGACATCAAAAGCACTTCGGGTGTTTGCTACTTCACTGTTGCCAGTCAAGTCATCTCATTCACAGTCGACACTGCTTGTTACTCGACACACAACAAGAGTGTCGCCGGGCTAAACACCCTCGTGCCGGGTCATACAGGGAACGCCGAACTCAAAAGTTTACATAATGGCATGCCCTGCCCCGCGTCCTGCCTCGTGTCCTGTGCCGTGTAATTTCCTTTGGGCGCTGCCCATTTTCTTTGCGCATTGCCGGATGCCTGCGCTGACGTGCAGTGTACCTCCTCGCACGTGGACGCCGGATAGTCCACTCTCCCAGATTAGCACGGCCTTCTCTGCTTCCGACTGGCCCGTCGTGTTTCTGCTCTGCCGCACTCTCAGGTTTCGTTCGTAATCTGACGTTTTTTCTATCCTACCTACAGTGATAGGCCTACCCCGTGATTGTTTTTCAGTATGTGTGTCGGAGGCGAGATCCCCTGCATCGCCGCTCGCATCCTAGACGCGCACGCCTGCTTTCGATGTCATGTGCCTAGGTTTCTACCTCACTTCTGTATCTTCCGATGCTCGGTGTCGATCCCAACATCGCATGTCTGCTTCTATTTTTGTCTCCTGCCGGATCCGCATCCTCGCCACACGTCTCTCTGCCTCCCTGGCTAGGCATCCACGCATCGAACCCAGGGTATGTCTATCTTCTTTTAAATTGTGCTCATTGCTACCGATTCTCTGCATATTTCTGCCGTCGCCCCATTTTTCCACAGAGGTCTTAGGGGCATCGCGGCATCGCTACGCTTTCTCCTCTTTCGGGCCAAACCTTTACCTTCGGCCCATGCCACTCGTGTTTCCATTCTGAATTTTCATTCCACAGTCTGCATTTCCTCTTCTTTGCCCCTGTCTCCCACGTTTTCTGCTCTTCACCCGACTCCCATCCTCCCTTGCCCTTCCCCTTCTACCCGTAAACCTCTTTGCTCGACCTTTATGAAATGCACATATGGGGATGGCCTTTCTCTCGCTGGCATCTTCATGTTCAGGTCTGGAGGGGTGGGGCCGCTGCTTCTTTCCTCCACAATTTCTGGAGCGAGAGAGAGAGAGAGAGAGAGAGAGAGAGAGAGAGAGAGAGAGAGAGAGAGAGAGAGAGAGAGAGAGAGAGAGAGAGAGAGAGAGAGAGAGAGAGAGAGAGAGAGAGAGAGAGAGAGAGAGAGAAAGAGAGAGAGAGAGAGAGAGAGAGAGAGAGAGAGAGAGAGAGAGAGAGAGAGAGAGAGAGAGAGAAGGGGGGGGGGGGGAGGGGGGGAGAGGGAGGGAGAGAGGGATAGAGAATATCTGCTAGTGTGAAAACTGAGTCGCAGCGCGAACTCAGAAAGATATGACCCCAAACTATTAGGCTGCAGGTATTTAAAAATTGTGATTTGCAGATAGAAAAAATCTTAAAGTTTAAACACCAAGATAAACAGTACTTGATTGGACAAAAGTTGTTCTTTGGATACTGAGGTGTACTGATATCACCCCAACTGTGTGGCTCCCCTAACACCCACCAACAAGTGGGCGAGGGTGGTGGGGGTGAGGGACAAGGGGAGGGAGGGGAGAGGAGAGGGAGAGGGAGAGAGAGAGCGAGAGGGAGAGAGAGAGAGAGAGAGAGAGAGAGAGAGAGAGAGAGAGAGAGAGAGAGAGAGAGAGAGAGAGAGAGAGAGAGAGAGAGAGAGAGAAAGAGAGAGAGAGAGAGAGAGAGAGAGGGGGGGGGGGAGAATGTTATAATATTGACAGAACATTTTGGTGCCTTTCCCTCAGAAGAGTAACAGTGGCCAGATCAACTCTAATTACCAGTGAGAACATTTTATTAGAATGAGTAATAGGTGACAGAACCTAGGAGTTCTGCCAGAACCAATCTAGACCAATTGCACGTTAATAAGGGAGGATGAGGTAATCAGACACGGTTTGCTCGAAAGGCTATATGCTCCTGGCTCGAAGGACTGAGGCACTTGATTGGGACATCAAAAGCACTTCGGGTGTTTGCTACTTCACTGTTGCCAGTCAAGTCATCTCATTCACAGTCGACACTGCTTGTTACTCGACACACAACAAGAGTGTCGCCGGGCTAAACACCCTCGTGCCGGGTCATACAGGTAAACTGCTGTCAGGACATCACATGCACAAGAACAATGGTTTAGGAAAGGGTCTAGATAATGTGTAATAGAAAGGTGCTACTGCTTAGCTCATCGGACATCGGTAATGCAGACTATCAGTAACTTCGTAGATAGAGTAGTTTGAATTGCTGAGTGATGAGAGAGAGCAATAAGCATTGTAAGACTTGATTGGGACATCAAAAGCACTTCGGGTGTTTGCTACTTCATTGTTGCTAGTCAAGTCATCTCATTCACAGTCGACACTGCTTGTTACTCGACACACAACAAGAGTGTCGCCGGGCTAAACACCCTCGTGCCGGGTCATACAGGGAACGCCGAACTCAGAAGTTTACAGGTTATGGGCCCACCACTTTTCTGCTGGGGCATGTAAAATGTATGACTTGGGCAAAGTAGTCTGCTATGGCGCGAAAGAGACCAACCGGGCGCATGAGCACGGGCGGACGTAGACCTCCTCCACCTCCACCTCCTCCTCCAACATATAACGAGCGAAGAAAGGCAGGAGGAGAGAAAGGACCACGGACGATAGAAGAACGAGCATTCCTGGTGAAGGACTTCGTCCACGAAGCTCACGGACGGGGAGCACTCACGCCCCCTCGGTGGTTCCAGAGCGTTTTCCGATATATCCAGCGTATAAATTCACTGTTTGGGAAATCTCATTCATCAACGGAGAGCCAGGATATCTAATACGAGCAATTTTTGAGAGGTGCTTACAGCAAACGGGCGGTCCATCGCACGAAGCTTATTGGACAGAGAAATCAGCCTACGCAGCGATTGAGGTAGCTTTGAGCAGCCTGGGAGACGACTTCATTGATGGTCTAATTCTCTACGGCGAGGGTGAATTTCACGTGGACGAGTGGGTCACAGAGGACGACAGTGAGGACGAGGACGGAGACTCCAGACTGTCAGAAAGGAGCGACGACTGACCTGTTCCAAACAGCATGAAGAAGAAGGGTACCAGTACCAGCTCAGAATCCAAGTCAGCACGAGAGGAGTCCACATCAACTCCTACCAGGGAACCTTGCACTCCCAGTACCTCCAGAGGGGAAGGAGACACCCTTCCCAAGGTCATTGCCACTCAGGTCAAGGTACATATAAAACTGCAACGTAAAGGCCAGAACTTTGTGGTGTGGGACAATGCTTTCACTGCAGCAAACGATGCCAAGGGTTCTTTGCCAGCCATTCAACAAGCTATGCCTGGGACTACCCATAAAGCCGCAGCATTGTTGTTGCTGTATGAATTAGTACCAGAAGACTGGTTGGGGGAGCTGTCAAGTACGCCATCGGCATATGATGCATATGTGTATATTTGTAGGAAGTTTGTGGGAGGCTACAATCCTCAGGCCAATGCTGACTGGTTAAAGGAGATGTCCCGTGGCATGAAACAAGGTGAAACCATTTCCCAGTATGTCAATAGGATGATCAATCTGAAAGGTTGCTTGAAAAGAAATGGTCATGACCTCCTGGATGGGCACGTGGCCACACAGATTGTGCAGGGCCTGCCAGCAGCTGCCAACCCCCCTGGACTACTGCCTACTGCCGTTGCTTATCCCTTGGACCAACTAGCAGACCTCATCTCCACCACAGCAGAAGCAACGGGCTACGATGATGACCCAGATCTGCCTGCAGTGGTCATGATTGCCCAACCAGTGCTGGCTGCAGCAGCCCCTGCCCCTACTGCATGTGATGTGACTCAGACCAGACAGCCTGCAGACACAGAGACCAAGGTGGAAGTACGTGGTACGTGTAACTACTGCCACAAAAGGGGACACTTCTGGAGAGACTGCCGCAAGAGACAGAGGGACGCAGAAACCCAGTGGAATGTGGTAGCAGCAGTGCAGCAACTGGCAGGCATGTGGCCCCAAGGTCAGTTTCCTGGAGGCCCCAGCCCCCACCAGCAGTCCAGCATGTCTTCCCTGCAGCGGGAGCGTTCCCACTGCTGCACCCACCACCTGGTCCACCTTCTCCCCCACCTAGAGGTATGCCACACGTGGTATCCTATAATGTTCTCAAACCATGCAAGGGGAGAATTTCCAAACAGTCCTGGTTGGTAGACAGTGGAGCGTCAGTCCATCTTGTCAATATCTGTCACTGCTACATGCTCCCACAGTTCATGCTGCTCCTATCCCTCTGCAGCTGGCCACGTCTGATGCAACAGGAGGAAATACTGCCACTGGATCAATCTGCCTATTGAACCAGCAATCTATCCCGCTGTGGCTGCATCATGTCCAGTGTGTTCCCTCTGCAACGATGAACATCTTATCTGTTTCTGCTGCCCTTCGTGATGGAGCTTGCTTTACCACAGACAGCATGGGTGCATTTACCTCAGTCTCTGGCCCGAATGGCTGGAAGATGCCTATTAGAGCAGAAAAAGGTCTTTATTATGTACATGACTGCTTATCTGTTCCCCCAGTACAATGGTTGTTACCAGTGGCAGCTGCAGTGAAGAGAAAATCCGAGAAGAACCTGCAGCATGATTGTGCGAAACGGTTTCTGTGGCACAGCAGAATGGGACACCCGGGTGAACCATGGATGCAGCGCCTGAGCAATGAACAGCTGGTCACAGGCATTGATACCTCCCTGTCATCCTGTGTGAACTGTCCAAAGTATTGTGAAGCATGCATTGAGGGAAGCACACCCGTCCTCCCTTTGGTGAAACGTTCCCCATTTCACCAGCAGCCATCACTGGGGAACGTTTTTGGGTGACTGTGGCTGATGAGGCATTTGGATGGAAGGCTGTCCTACCAGTAAAGTCAAAGGATGTAATTGCCTCAGTTGTCAGGGACCTGATCCTATTTTTGCAGACAGAAAGAGGGACCACTGTCAAATGCATTCGGTGTGACAGAGGCACAGAATTTATTAATTCCAGATTCAAGGAGTTTTGTGCATCTCAGGGCACTAAGCTGGAGATGTCTGCCCCCTACACTCCCCAGCAAAACGGGATAGCAGAGCGAGCCAACAGGACCTTGAAGGAGCGAACCAGAACCCTCCTCAATTTTGCTGGTGCCAGCACAGTCATGTGGAAAGAGGCCCTAGAAACAGCCTGCATCCTCCTGAATATGGGACCCAGTACAGGCAGGACTCTCACTCCTTGTGAATAATTCATGGGATACAAGCCAGATGTATCACTTCTTCGCACGTGGGGATGCCTGGCATTTGTGCATGTGCCCGATCAGCAGAGGGGGGTATTTGCACCAAAGGCTGTGCCTGGCATGTTCACTGGTTATTCCCCAGTGTCCAAGGCATATCGTATTTATCTGGGAGGGGGGGTCTGGAGAGAGAGCAGAGATGTCCAGTTTGTGGAACACATCCGAGGAGCCTCTCGGGTGGGAATGTCCACCCTCCCTGACCAACCACTGCAGTTCTCATATCCTGAAGGTTTGCCAGCTCAGCAGCACATCAGCAACCCGACAGTCTCCTCTCCTCAGTGTAGCACTCAGAATCAGGCTGTCAGAGCTCCCTGCCCCAGCAGCAGACCTGACAGCACCCTCCCAGGACCCCCTGACCAAGCTGCAACCGAGCCTGCATGTCAGGGGAAGTCTTCCCAAGAGGAAGGCACTCCAGAAATTGGTCATGGACCAAGTGAGAAACCACTGCAGCTGGATCTGGACCAGTCCGGGGCACTGGATACACTTCAGCGACTTGCGCGAGGAGGCTCTGACAGTGGGCAGCATCAACGGACCTTGGAGCGAGCACAGCAGTCCCTCCGGAATACTCATCCTGCTACCGTGAACTCCGCCTTTGAATGGACCGTCTCGGGCTCAACGCTATGAGCATCGCACTGCTGCTCGCGAGATCCTGCTGGCACAGGAGAAGGGAGAGAGCTGTGAGCGAGTGGGGTTGACTGAATGTGACACCGAGTCACAGGGACCAGGGGAAGTGCAGGAACGAGGTCAGGATCCTGAGAGACCTGCATCACATGTGAGTGATGAGAGGGGGACAGTCTCTGATCAGACTGGAAATGGTCCAAGCGAGTTGAGATGCATGGGTGGGACCTGTTCAGTGCCTGAGGGGATTGTTAGAGATGTGTGCTCTGTCTGTAACGCCCAGAGACAATGTGGTGCCAGCCACACAAGTGTGGGCCTTGCTTGTGAGGGTGCGGCTGGGCCTGCGCCCCAGCGCTCATGTTTGGTGGGGACCAGACAGAGAGAGAGAGAGTCATGGGCACAACACCAAGACAGACCAAGTGTCCAAGCTGTGCAGAGTGGTTCAATTGCCTGTGAGAGCTCTGACGTGGCTGAAAACCGTCAGACATGTAAGAGTGTGGATGAGGAGGTGAATCGGAAGCTCGGACAGTGTGAGAATTTGCCCAATTATACGAGCTTTCCGAGAGATACCTGTGTCTGGGAGGATGATGTGAGAGTGCGAAGCAGTAAGCTCGAAAGGGCAAACTGTGAGTCGAAAAGAGAGAGAGAGCAGAGAGGAAAGTCAGAATCCTCACAAACTGCACCCAGGTGCAGTGCGGCGACATTCAGCGAAAGAGTAGTGGGTGATAGAGAGAGTGAGAGCAAGCCAGATCAGGGGAAGCACACAGGGGTACGGTTTGGGAAGATTAGTGTGCCTTCCAGCTTGAGGGAGGCACAGAAGTCCCCTCAGTGGGAATATTGGAAGGCTGCTATGCAAGAAGAGCAGAATTCCTTGGATGCCCACGAGGTCATGGAGTATGTCCCTAGACCTCGTGGCCATAAGGTGATTCCAGTTCATTGGATATTTTCCGTGAAAATGGATGCCCCTCTGATGGCTCCCTTGATTTAGATCTCTTCCTCGCCATGTTGCTCGAATGTCACTCAGGCTATCGTATGTAGGTGGTGAAGGAGGTGGGGGTATAAAAGGTCTTTTACCGCCGGTCGACATCCTTCCGCTCTGCTTCGTTCGTCCCATCGTAGGCTCGGAACATACTTTCAGTTGCCCAGCTCAAGAGTTGGTGGGCCCATAACCTGTACAATTCTGGGCGTAATGTTCCCTGTATGTCCCGGCACGAAGGGTGTTAAGCTCGGTCGGGTCTCTTGCTGTGTGTATGAGAGCAAGCAGAGCCCGACTATGTGTTGACACTTGTGGCAACTGATCAGAGATAAGCACCCGGAGTGCTCTTTCAGTCCCAAACAAGTCATTACATTGCTTCTTGCTCTCTCTCAACGCCAAGGAATTCAAACTACCTCTTCTACGCATCGACAGATAGTCCGCATTACCATTGTTCGATGAGCCAAGCATTAGCAACATTCTAATACTCTTATCTAGACCTCTTCCTAATCAATTGTTCATACAAGTCACACTAAGATGCAGCACTTTACCTGTATGTCCCGGCACGAAGGGTGTTAAGCTCGGTCGGGTCTCTTGCTGTGTGTATGAGAGCAAGCAGAGCCCGACTATGTGTTGACACTTGTGGCAACTGATCAGAGATAAGCACCCGGAGTGCTCTTTCAGTCCCAAACAAGTGCCGAGCCCTTCATGCCGGCTGCTTATATCCTTTCTAGCAAGAACGTGTCAAATTGCATTACTCTCTTTCTCCTAAGTGGAATCAGTCTAGATCAATTATGGCAGAACTCTAGAGTTCTGCCATCCATTACTCAACCTCTGAGATTGTTCACAGTGATTGCTTTAGAGAAGCCTGGCCACTATTACTCTTCTGAGGGAAAGTCACTAATTGTTCTTTCACTATTATAACAGTTTCCCCTATCATAAATGGGGATTTGCTTCGCACACAGACCAAGCGGTTCAAGGAGACCATGCGTGAGAGAGTGCCATCAATCCGTGCAGCAATCACAAAACGCAGAGCTGAGGATCAGGTTAGAAAGGATGAGGCTAGAAAGGCTCGCTCGCATGTTGAAGATGAAAGCTCCTTAGATGATGCAGTTGAGGAAGAGGTTGAGGTGGAGGAAGAGGTTGAGGTCAAGAGTTTGACGCAATACGTCTGGGCCTACCTTTCTAAGGCAGGAGAAGGGCGTGATATTTCAGAATTTGCCAAACTAGCGGTGATCATGTTGATCATTCCAGTTAGTTCTGTGCAAGCCGAGCGCCTGTTCTCTTGTATGAATTTCTTGAAGAACGATCGCTGGAATCGTTTGGGTGAAAATCACTTGAACGACTGTGTGAGGCTATTCATGTCAGCGTATGACATGAAAACTTTCCATTATGAAAAAGCTCTTGACTACTTCTTGAATGCGAAAGAACGCAGAGGTGTCACAGCTGGGCATTCGGCAATGAAAAGGTCTCATAATGCCGCCTTTGTTGATGAGAGTGTGATGGATGCCATATTTTGATAGGATGAATGAAAAAACCAACGGTTTGGTTCAGGCCTTCCATAGTTCTAGTCTGCACCTTACTTGGACATCCGCATTGAATGTAGTAAGTTTGTCACACCGGTGCTAGTATTGAATATCCGATTGGTTCCAGCATGGCTTTAAAATGTTAATGAATGGCAAAAAGTATCCTGCAAAGGAGAGATCCCTCGTGTTGCTATTTACTGATGAGCTTGAATTCTTTGTTGTGTGTTGTTGGAAACGCGTATATACATGCTCAAGTTGCATTAAAAACAGCAAGAAGGGCTGCGAGTGAATCGTGCATGTGCAAATAATGCAGTGGAGAGGTTGGGTGTTGGAATTGATAGTCTTTCAAGACATCAAAACAGAAGTCTTATTCAATGACTCTAAACGAGACAAGGGTATGCGGTAAAGCTGGTACAGGAGCGGCGACTTTTGTGATCAGACTCTAGAGATAGGGTCTGCTAGAGCAGAGGCGAGTTTCGTCATCAAACTCCAGCAGAGGTAGGGGTCTGCTACAAAAGAGGCGAGTTTCGTGATCAAACTCGAGCAGAGTTAGGGGTCTGCTACAAAAGAGGCGAGTTTCGTGATCAAACTCCAGCAGAGGTACAAAAGCGGCGAGTTCTGTGGTAAGTTGGCGAAACTCTTGATTTGATGCTAATTCTGTCACCGTGGCGGGGGGAAATTAAATTATTCCTGCCGTGTCTGCCACCCTGTGGCAGACGAAAAATAAATTACTGAGCCAAATTATGCCAAGTGGCATAAATCCAAGATTCCTTAAAAATTTCACTGGGGAAAACACGGAAACACTGAATCTCGAGAATGAAAGGCCCGAATCCTGACAAGTCCGGTGCAGTTGGACAGAATGAAAGGGCGGAATCCGGACGAGGACGCCCGTGTCCAAGGAAAAAACGCCTCATTCCGAAGGTGCATGTCCAGAGGTGAGAACCCAGAAATTTTAAGCAGTGCAACAGACCGAGCAGCGGCGGAAAAAATGCGCATAAGGCAGAGGCCTTGAAATACACCCACGCTCCACCAATGGAAAACCCATCTCCATCAAAAATCCCACCCCCCTAAAAAGCCCCCCTCCTGAAAAATCCCCCCCCCCCAAAAAACCCACATTCTGCTCCAAAAAACATCCTTAAAAAACATCCTTAACAAAACTTCTCTCTCTCTCTGTCTCTCTCTCCTTTGGTGGGTGTTAGGGGAGCCACACAGTCGGGCTGAAATCAGTACACGTCAGTATCCACAAGAACAAATTTTGCCCAATCTACTACTGCTGATCTCGGTGTTTTTCTATCTTCAAATCACAATTTCTAAATAGCTGCAGCCTAATAGTTGGGGGGCATATCTTTCACACTATCAAATGTTCTCTGTAAACTTCTGAGTTCGGCGTTCCCTGTATGACCCGGCACGAGGGTGTTTAGCCCGGCGACACTCTTGTTGTGTGTCGAGTAACAAGCAGTGTCGACTGTGAATGAGATGACTTGACTAGCAACAGTGAAGTAGCAAACACCCGAAGTGCTTTTGATGTCCCAATCAAGTCTTACAATGCTTATTGCTCTCTCTCATCACTCAGCAATTCAAACTACTCTATCTACGAAGTTACTGATAGTCTGCATTACCGATGTCCGATGAGCTAAGCAGTAGCACCTTTCTATTACACATTATCTAGACCCTTTCCTAAACCATTGTTCTTGTGCATGTGATGTCCTGACAGCAGTTTACCTGTATGACCCGGCACGAGGGTGTTTAGCCCGGCGACACTCTTGTTGTGTGTAGAGTAACAAGCAGTGTCGACTGTGAATGAGATGACTTGACTGGCAACAGTGAAGTAGCAAACACCCGAAGTGCTTTTGATGTCCCAATCAAGTGCCTCAGTCCTTCGAGCCAGGAGCATATAGCCTTTCGAGCAAACCGTGTCTGATTACCTTATCCTCCCTTATTAACGTGCAATTGGTCTAGATTGGTTATGGCAGAACTCCTAGGTTCTGCCACCTATTACTCATTCTAATAAAATGTTCTTACTGGTAATTAGAGTTGATCTGGCCACTATTACTCTTCTGAGGGAAAGGCACCAAAATGTTCTGTCAATATTATAACACTTCCCCTTGCCTTTTCCTCACAAAAACTTGGCCAAACCCAGAGCCTCACGATGTCCCTGAAATACCTGCCTTGTTAAAGGCTTCGTGAATATATCTGCCACATTCCTTGCAGAAGGAACGTATTTCACATCAACTTGACCCAAAGCAATAGCTTCCCGCGCAAAGTGGAAGCTGATAGCGATATGCTTAGTATGCTTAGAGAACACTGGATTTCTGAGATGATTGATGCATCCCTGATTATCACAGTGAATCTTGACAATCCATGGGGAAATCCCAATGTCCTCAAGGAATCCCTTCATCCAATTGGCCTCTTTGACAGCTGCACTTGCTGCCATGAACTCAGCTTCTACAGTGGATGTGGCAACTGCAGACTGCTTCTTGCTCCCCCAAACTACAGCTCCACCAAACACTCTGATGACATACCCTGTAGTGGAAAATCGATGATCTTGATCCCCACCATAATCTGCATCAACAAAACCCTCAAGCTCTGTGTCCTTCCCTCCAAGGACCAAAACGAGATCTCTGGTTGCCTTCAGATATTTCAACACTCTGATGGCTTCATTCCAGTGAGCAGTAGTAGGGGTAATCCTGTACCTGGAAAGCACTCCCACAGCCTGTGAGATATCAGGCCTAGTGGTATTTGCAATGTACAACAGTGACCCAACCAGATCACAGTACCTGTGTCCTGGTGGAAGTGGGCTCCCAGCACCAATGCTGTCACTGTTGTCCTTAGACATAGGTCGCTGTGTGGCTACAAAATCTTTGGTCATAGGGGTGTCGGGCCCCACAGACTCCAGATCCAGCCCAAATTTCTCAACCAGTGCATCAATCTTAGGGATGCAGCTTAATGAAATTAGCCCTTTATCCCTATCTCTCATCACTTGACAACCCAAGAAATCTTTAACCTCTCCTAAATCATGAATGGTGAACTCTTGCTTGAGTAACCCCTTCACTCTCTCAATCTCTCCCATTCCCTTGGAAACTATCAGCAGATCATCTACATAAATCAACACAAATGACTTTCCTCCATCTACTGAACACTTCACATAGACACTAGCATCACTCTTGCACACTTCATAGCCCATGGTATGCAGCTTCTCATTAAGGGTCTTATGCCATGCCCTTGGAGCTTGCTTCAGGCCATACAATGCCTTCTTCAAGCGACACACTGTGTTACCATCCCCATTTTCAAACCCAGGAGGTTGTGTGACATACACCTCCTCCTCTAATTCCCCATTCAGGAACGCAGTCTTGACATCCACCTGGTGAATTTCAAGACCCTCTTGTGCAGCCACTGACAGTAAGGCTCTCCTGGACCCATAGCTGCTAGTTGGGGCAAAGACTTCCATGACATCTACTCCAGGAATTTGCCTGCATCCTTGAGCTACCAGCCTAGCCTTGAACCTCAGCACATTGCCATGGAGGAGCCCACAACAGAGGAGGCGTCTACATCGTCCCCCACACGACAGCCATGTACACCCAGTACATCAAAGGGTGAGGGAGATGTACTTCCCAAGGTCATAGCCACCCAAGTCAAGGTGCATATTAAGCTGGATCGTCACGGCACAAATTTTGTAGTATGGGACAATGCCTTTACTGCGGCCAATAGTGCTAAGGGTTCTTTTCCTGCCATTCAGTCAGCCATGCCTGGGACTATCCATAATGCGGCTGCAATGCTTCTGCTGTATGAGTCAGTTCCAGAGGAATGGTTAGGGGAATTGTCAAGTAAGCCGTCGGCATATGATGCATATCTGTTCATTTGCAAGAAATTTGTTGGTGGTTACAACACTCAAGCCAATGCAGACTGGCTGAAGGAAATGTCAAGAGGGATGAGACGTGGAGAAACAATCTCTCAGTATGTGTCCAGAATGATAAATCTCAAAAGCTGCTTGAAACGCAATGGACATGACCTCTTGGATGGTCATGTGGCCACTCAGATAGTGCAGGGACTGCCAGCTGCAGCCAATCCTCCCGGGCTGCTACCCACTGCAGTAGCTTACCCCCTGGATGAGCTGGCAGCTCTCATTTCCACCACAGCAGAGGCTTCTGGCTACAACGATGATGGAGAACAGCCTGCCATGGTGATGAAAGCAATGCCTGCTCAACTAGAGGCAGCCCCAGCCCCTTCTACTAGCGGGGCCATTTCCTCCAGACAGCCAGCAGACACAGAATCAAGGGGAGAAGTGAGAGGCACGTGCAACTACTGCCACAAGAAAGGCCATTTTTGGAGAGACTGCCGCAAACGTAAAAGGGATGCAGAGACACAACGCAATGTGGTGGCAGCTGTACAGCAACTGGCTGCCATGTGGCCCCAAGGGCAGTTTCCTGGAGCACCTCAGCCACCTCCAAGCGTGCAGCATGCATTCCCAGGCACTGGAGCGTTCCCACTGCTGCACCCTCCTCCAGGCCCACCTTCTCCTCCCTCAGAAGGTATGCCATACGTGGTATCATATAATGTGCTGGATGGCAGTAAACACCAACTGTCCAAACAGTCGTGGCTTGTGGACAGTGGAGCGTCTGTACATCTCGTGAACAACCTTTCCCTGCTGCATGCCCCTACAGTACATGACCATCCTATTCCACTGCTGCTTGCTACCTCTGATGCCACTGGGGGTATTGTTGCTACTGGGTCAGTGTGTCTCATGTCCTCTCAGCATGTTCCAGTGTGGCTGCATCATGTCCAGTGTGTTCCCTCAGCCACCACCAATATTCTCTCAGTATCTGCTGCTCTGCGTGATGGAATCTGGTTCAGTACAGATAGACTGGGAGCATTCACTGCTGTCTCAGGACCGAGTGGTTGGCAGATGCCTGTGAAACCAGAGAATGGCCTGTATTATATCCATAACTGCCTCCCAGTAGCACCAGTGAAGGTTCATTATTCAGTGACAGCTGCTCTGAAGAAGAAATGTTCCAAAGGTCTAAGCCATGACTGTGCCAAACGTTTCCTGTGGCACAGCAGATTGGGACACCCAGGAGACCCCTGGATGAAACGCCTGAGCAGTGAGCAACTGGTTACTGGCCTAGACACCTTGATGTCCCCCTGTGAAAAGTGTCCTAAGTACTGTGAAGCATGCATTGAGGGGAAGCATGCACGTCCCCCATTTGGAGAAAGCTCTAGACCTGCTGAGAAACCCCTTGACAGAATCCACATTGACACTGTGGGTCCCATATCACCAGCAGCCATTACTGGGGAACGCTGTTGGGTAACTGTAACTGATGAGGCATCTGGGTGGAAGGCAGTGCTGCCAGTGAAGTCAAAAGATGTAATTGGAGCTGTTGTCAGAGACCTAATTCTGTATTGGCAAACTGAGAAGGAAACTACAGTGAAGTGCATCCGCAGTGACAGAGGGACAGAGTTCTTAAATGCCAAGTTCAAAGAATTTTGTGCATCCCAGGGCACTAAGCTGGAGACATCTGCCCCATATACCCCTCAGCAGAATGGAGTTGCTGAGAGAGCCAACAGAACCCTCAAGGAGCGCACCAGGACCCTCCTCAATTTTGCTGCAGCAAGCCCTGTTATGTGGAAGGAAGCCCTGGAGACAGCCTGCACCCTCCTAAACATGGGACCCAGCACAGGCAGGCCCCTATCTCCCTGCGAAATGTTCATGGGATATAAGCCAGATGTATCCTTGCTGCGCACATGGGGATTCCTTGCATTTGTGCACGTTCGTGATCAGCAGAGGGGGGCATTTGCACCAAAGGCTTTGGCTGGGATGTTCACTGGTTACTCTCCAGTGTCAAAGGCATACCGTGTCTATATCGGAGGGGGGATCTGGAGAGAGAGCAGAGATGTCCAATTTGTGGAACACATTCGAGGAGCTACTCGGGTGGGAATGGCAGTTCTCCCTGACCAGCCTCAGCAGTTCTCATACCCTGAAGACTTACCAGGGCAAATGCACAGCAGCAATCCAGTGGTGTCATTGCCACAGTGCAGCACGCAGAATCAGACTGTCAGCAGCCCATGCTCCAGCATTAGACCTGACAGCTCCTTCCCAGTACCCTCTGACCAGGCTGCAACTGAGCCTGCTAGTCAGGGGAAGCCTTCCCAAGAGGAGGGCATTCCCAATGTGACTCCTGAATCAAGCACGGGAGAACAGCAGCCGGACTTGGATCAGTCCGGGGCTCTGGACGCAATTCAACGACTGGCGCGAGGAAGTTCGGACAGCGGGCAACACCAACGGATATTAGAGCGAGCACAGCAGTCACTGCGTAACACTCATCCGGCAACGACCTTTCCGCCTCCGGACGGACTGTCGCGGGCTCAACGCTATGAGCAACGAACTGCGGCTCGAGATGTCCTGCTGGCACAGGATAAGGGAGAGAGCTGTGAGCGAGAGGGGATGACTGAAGGTGACACAGTGTAACGGCAGGAAGCTGCCAGGTCCTGAAATGTGTAGGATTTTGGGCAGGAAGCTGCCGGGTCCTGAAATGAAGGTTCTGGAAAGTGGCACGCGTCTTGGCGTCGAAGGAAGTCCCGGTGCTGACCGGCTTGTAACAGATTCCGCTGAATGCTCTAACCTGACTGGTGTCTCGTCTCTCTCTCTCTTCCTTTGCCACTATAAGGTGGTATCGGCGAGTAAAGCAAGGTTTTGCTAATCTACCTGTTGGGTATAATGTCGGCAGCTACTTTCACTACGTTGGTTACGTCGTATTGTGAGAAGTTGGGGGCGGCCAGCGATGTTGCCGAGCTTGATGCACTGGATCTCACGCTTGATAGTGACTACCCAAGGTTTCGTAAGAAGGATTTTGATGAACTGATGGCGAAGTGTAAGGTCGAGGTGGCGCGCGATAACTACGATGTCGGCGATCATACGGATCTGATCATTAGTTCGATTGCCCAGTTTTACGTCGCTACTGTTAAATTTCTAAAGATAGGTGCTCTTGCTGCTTTTCGTCCTGTCTGGGCTACAAGTTATGCGCGAAAGGTTTTTATGACGGAGGTTGCTCGTGATGCTGCGGTGTCGCACAAGCTTCCGTCTAATGCGTTAGGCAAGCCGCCGGTGTTCACGGGAAATAACACTAGGCCCTGGGTTGCTATTGTTAAGAATTATGTTGAGGCACAGGGAATCAACGATGACCAGCAAAAGCTTCGCGTTGGCGTCTCATTTCTCTCTACAAGCATTCAGGGTCACTGGTCCTCGTATGTCGTAACCCATCCTTCCCCTACTTTCGAAGATTTTCAGCAATTCCTGTTTGATTTTTATGACAAGAATGTAGGGGTGACGGAGGCCCGCCGCCACTGGCAGGGGGTTCGTCAAGGTTCGAAGTCTGTTCAGGAGTATGCCTTGGCGTTTAACTCCGCTCTTGCCGACCTGAATTCCATGCCTGGTGGGGAGGTCACGGAGAATGAGAAGGTTACGAATTTTCTGAATGGGTTGCGTGCATCGTTGCATTCTCAGTGTCGAATTAACCACAAAACTGGTCGTGCTTTCGATTCGTATATGGAGCTCTACCAGATCGCTCATGGGCTCGATGATACTGTCGCTGATGGGTTTCGTTCGCGCGGTTCCGATATGTTTCCTTCGAATCACCATGCTTATCGTGGGTTTGGTCGTTTCGATCGTGGGTTTGGTCGTCCGCGCGGTGTGTTTAAGGCTCGTGGGTTTCGTGCTCGTGCTCGTGGTTTTGATCGCGGTGATCGCTCGCATCATCGCCATGTCCCCGGTTTTCATCATGGGTCTTTTCCATCCCAGTCCATGCCGCTCACTTGTTATGGGTGTGGCCTCCCTGGCCACAAACAGTCCGAGTGCCCTATGACTCCCGGGTTCTCGCAAGGATCTGCGCAGGTACCCCAAGCCCCAGCACATCACGCCGGTCCCCCAAATTCTGGTCGTGGCAATGCACCGAGTGGGCGTGGATCATCTCGTGGGCGTGGACGCTTTGGCTGGTATGAAGACTTATCTTTCTCAAAACTTGTGGCTGCTCATGTTTGTTTGGAATGGGGACCTGGAATTGAAATCCTTGTTTGTGAAGATCTACCCCAAGTGAACCTGCAAGATGGTCATGTGTATGCGTTCGTGCTTAAGCCCGAAAAAGCCCATGAAGTGCTCTACGAGTATAATGCCCTGAAGAAGAATGCCCGTCAGATTGGCGCTTATTTTGTTTTGCCCAAACGAGTGGCTAAGGCAGTAAGTGTTGCTCCCCTTTTAAAAAGTAAAGAGAGAATTATGGAGGGGAGGCGCAACGAAAGTGTAGCTTTGAAAAGTGCGCATGGGGAAGAGAGAATTGTGGCCCCGTGGTCTTTTGAAGTGTGGTATGACAAGAAGAGGCCCAGAATATCAATGGTGAGAAAAGCACACCCCGAAGCGCAAATGGTCTTGCGCGGTATGGTTGCAGGGGCAACCGCTGATTGTGCAGTTGATACCGGGGGAGAACTCTCATTCATCTCGGCAGAATTTCTGAAGAAAGTGAACATAACCCCGCAACAAGTGGATGAATTGGAAGTGGAAGTGGCCACGGGTGACATTGCAAAAGTGGTGCATCAAGTGAAGTTGAGAACAGTTTTCAAGTCTTTGCCTTGTGTGCATACTTATTATGTGCTACCAAAATTGGCTGGTGACTGTGATGTCTTGTTGGGCATGGATTTCCTCAAGCGCTATAAGGCCAAGATTGATGTAGCGGAAGATACGTGTACATTTTGGAACAGAGGGCGAGGCGTGATTGTTAAGTCAATTTCTGCTACTGCTAAGAGCGCTAGAAAGAAGTCCCCTGTCATCTCTGCGAGGCATTTGGCGCGCTGTATGAAGCAAGGCTGTCCAGTGTTTGTGGGCATGGTAAGCAAGAATGAAGGGCATGATAACGAGACACGCTCGGATGAGCAAGGGCATGAACATGTTGATAGGCAAGAGGGCAACGAAGCGCGTAACGAAGGGCATAGCGATTATGATCATGATGTTAAAGAGTTCGAACCTGCTTTTGGGCCTACAAACAAGGCCGATGTCCCTTCTGATAAAAGTGGATTGAATCACCCCATTTGTCAACATCTTCGTGCTGAGTTCAGTGATGTCTTTTCTGAGAAATTAGAAGGCCTACCTCCTGACAGGCATCTGTTCCACACTATCCCATTGTATAGTGAACATGTTCCTCCATCCCGACCTGGTTACCGTTTAGCTTTGCCTGAGTTGCAAGAAGCACAGAGACAGGTTGCTGAACTTCTTGAGCAGGGATTGATTCAGCCAAGTTGCAGTCCGTTTAGTAGCCCTGTTCTGTTTGTGAAGAAAAAGGATGACACGTTGCGTATGGTTATCGACTATCGTGCGTTAAACCGCATTACTATTCCTGATCGTTATCCTCTCCCGCGGATTGATGAGTTGCTTGATAAACTGCAAGGTGCTGTGTGCTTTACAAGTCTTGATTTACTCTCTGGTTATCATCAAATTCGCTTGCAAGAGGAAGATGTTCCCAAAACTGCTTTCCGTGTTCCTTTTGGCCATTATGAGTTCAAAGTTCTACCCTTCGGTTTGACAAATGCCCCCGCTACTTTTCAACGTATGATGAATCGCGTATTCCGTGACTTTGTGGCTGAAGGCTTTGTGGTAGTGTACCTTGATGATGTTTTGATCTTCTCTAGAACCGAAGAAGAGCATAAAGAGCATTTGCAAAAAGTGTTCGAGCGCCTACGTGAAGAGAAATTGTTTGTGAAGCTAAAGAAGTGTTCTTTTTGTCAGCCTGAACTACGCTATCTTGGCTTTATTGTGGGGAAGCATGGAATCAAGATTGATCCGGATAAAGTCGCAGCAGTGATGAAGTGGGTCGTACCGACGACGGCCACTGAGGTACGACAGTTTTTGGGCCTCTGCAATTTTTCGCCGAAATTTGTACAAGGGTATAGCCAACTTGCTGCCCCGTTGAATCACTTATTGCGAAAAGGTGTCCCTTGGCTGTGGACCGATGCATGTCAAAAAGCTTTTGATGGGTTGAAGTGGGCCATCACAAATGCCCCAGTGTTGGCAATCCCTGATCTCTCCCCGGATGCGCCTAAGTTTCGGGTCGTGTGTGATGCCTCAAAGAATGGTGTTGGTGCTGTGCTTGAGCAAAATGGACGCCCATGTGCCTATATGAGCCGGAAATTTTCTGATGCTGAGAGAAATTATCATGTCACCGAGCAAGAGTTGGCTGCAGTGTGTATGGCATTGACTGATTGGCGATGTTATCTCCTTGGGAAACCCTTTGAAGTGGTCACTGATCATGCAGCAAACACGTTTTTGCCGTCCCAATCGGTTTTGAGCCCTCGGCAAGCCAGGTGGTCGGAGTTGCTCCAGATGTACTCTATAGAGTGGAAGTATGAGCCCGGTCGTACTAATGTTGCGGACCCTTTGAGTAGGAATCCAGCGTTCGTCGTTAGTTCTTTGGTGCACACTCCTAGGGGCTCTGTTCAGCATAGGGTCGCGATGGGGGGGCGCGGCATAGGTCATCGTATTAGGTGTGCTGTACTTACGCGCAAGGGGGCGCGTTCCACTGGAGGCGGTACGGCCCCGCCATTAGGTGGGGTGGTCCCTGGAGCAGCAAGTGACTCGGGCGACGCGTGCCCGGATGGGTTCACCATGTGGTGCCCCGAGGGGGAAGACTGGTTGCACCGCATACGGACCGCGTATGAGAAGGATCATCTTCTAAGGGATGGGCGTAAAAGACAAAGAGCGAAGTTGGTCGCTAAAGATGGTTACTGGTTCCGTGGAAAAGCAATGTATGTTCCCGAAATGGCAGATGGTAAAGATAAAGAGCTCAAAGAAGCCATTCTCAAAGAAAACCATGAAGTGCCACAGGCAGGCCATGTGGGCCGGACTAAAATGTTGGAGAAAATACAACGGTATTTTTGGTGGCCGAAGCTGAGGGAAGGTGTTGAAGATTTTCTTCGCGTTTGCGATGCGTGCCAGCGCAACAAGGTGGATACCTCACTGCCAGCTGGTCTGCTGCAGCCTCTACCAATTCCTTCACGAAGGTGGGAAAGCATCTCCATGGATTTTATTACTGACTTACCCAAAACGGTGAACGGGAATGATGCTATCCTTGTGGTTGTGGACAGACTGTCTAAATATGCGCATTTCATCCCAGCAACTGATCAGCTGTCTGCTGAAGGTCTTGCTGATGTGTTTGTGGATCGTGTGTTTAAGCTGCACGGTATGCCTAAAGAGGTGTTGACTGATCGCGGAACGGTGTTCACGAGTGCCTTCACTAAAGCGTTGTTTAACATTTTGGGCACGAGGTCTGTCTTTTCAACGGCTTATCATCCACAGACTGATGGCCAAACTGAGCGTGTGAATCGCATTGTGGAAGACATGTTGCGGCATTAGGTTAGTCCTACACAACATGATTGGGATGTGCATGTGTCAGCCGCACAATTCGCTTATAACAATGCTTATCAAGAATCCGTTCGCACAACTCCATTCCGGTTGGTGTATGGGGAGAATCCTATTGAGCCGTTTGCAGTGATTTCTGGGACCACTTTTCCGTCGGCTAAAAGATTTGCTATAAAGTTGCATGATGATCTCGCGTTAGCGAAGCGCAACCTGATTGAGGCACAAGATAGGCAGCGCACTTATGCTAACCAGGGGCGCAGACATGTTGAGTATGAAGTTGGGCAAGAAGTACTCTTGTCCACTAAGAATATTCGTTGGAAGCATCCTGGCACCAAGAAGTTTTTGCCTCGTTTCATTGGGCCATTCAAGATTTTGGCTAGAATTGGCGCTGTTGCATATAGGCTGGAGTTGCCTGATGAATACACCATTCACAATGTGTTTCATGTGTCGCTGTTGAAGCCATATCATAAGGGTGTCAATGTGGCTCCCTCACCTCCGCCAGATTGGATTGATGGTGATTGGGAATACGAGGTGAGTGTATTTTGATGCATCGAGAGAAGAAGGCTGCGCACCATGCGCCGAAGAAAGAATACTTGGTAAAATGGAAAGGCTACGGGCCTGAGCGAAACTCATGGGAACCAGAAGCAGGATTAATAGAACATGCCCAAGAGGTTGTCCAGGAGTACTGGGCTGGTCGCGCTCTCAATGAGAAGGTGGGAACAAGGAAGCGCACGCAAGGTGTCGCGGCTGCAGGCAACGGTACTAAGAAGCGAGGTAATGCGCATGCCTCAGCAACTACGAATACTGCGCCTAAGAAGAGGCGGACTTAGACACGGAGAGGCGATCTTTTCCTGCACTTGTTTGTTGCGGGTACAGCATGGCTGCCCGCCGGGGGGAGGGAGAAGGGCTTAGTTGCTCCCCGCGTGTCACCCCGTTGTTATACAAGTGGGAAGTTCAGTACGGTGAGCTGTATAGCGCGCGCATGATGTTAAGTGTAGATCATCGATCCACTTTGAAGCCCGCCATGACAATTTCAAGCAATGAATGATGATGAACAAAGCTCACTGACGTACCCTGGCGTACCTCACCATTGGAGGCTCAACAAATTTGTCGCCTAAGCTATGTGTGTAAAAACATATTGTTGCTTGAGTGTAGACGGCATGTACACTGCTTGAAGAACTCTTACCTTACAGAGTCTTGCTCGTGATGACTGCTCTGATGTGAGCGAGGACGCTCCCATGTAGGGGAGGGGGAAGTTGTAACGGCAGGAAGCTGCCAGGTCCTGAAATGTGTAGGATTTTGCGCAGGAAGCTGCCGGGTCCTGAAATGAAGGTTCTGGAAAGTGGCACGCGTCTTGGCGTCGAAGGAAGTCCCGGTGCTGACCGGCTTGTAACAGATTCCGCTGAATGCTCTAACCTGACTGGTGTCTCGTCTCTCTCTCTCTTCCTTTGCCACTATACACAGAGTCACAGGGACCAGGGGAAGTGCAGGAATTGGGTCAGGACACCGAGAGACCTGCTTCACTTGTAAGAGATGAGAGGGGGAAAAGTCTCTGATCAGACTGTAGATGGTCCAAGCGAGCTGAGCTGTATGGGTGGGACCTGCTCAGTGCCTGAGAGACATGTTAGAGATGGGAATTCAATCTGTGATGCCCAAGGACAATGTGGTGCCAGCCACGCAAGTGTGGGCCATGCATGGGAGTGTGCTGCTGGGCCTGCGCCCCAGCGCTCATGTCTAGTAGGGAGCAGACAGAGAGAGAGAGAGACATGGGCACAGCCTCAAGACAGACCAAGAGCTCATGCAATGCAGAGTGGTTCAAATGCCTGTGAGAGTCCAGACGGGATTGCAAACCGTCAGCCATGTGAGAGTGTGTCTGAGGAGGTGAATCGGAAGCCTGGACAGTGTGAGAATTCCCCCAATTACAAGAGCTTTCCGAGAGGTACCTGTGTTTGGGAGGATGATGTGAGAGTGTCTGGCAGCAAGCTTGAGAGGGCAAGCTGTGAGTCTAAGAGAGAGAAAGAGCAGAGGGGGAGATCTGGATCTTTGCCCACAGTCCCCACGTGCAGTGCGGCGACATTCAGCGAAAGAGTAGTGGGTGACAGTGAGAGTGAGAGTAAGCAAGATCAGGGGAAGCACGCTGGGGTACGATTTGGGAAGATTAGGGTGCCTTCCAGTCTAAAGGAGGCCCAGCAGTCCCCACAGTGGGAATATTGGAAGGCTGCTATGCAGGAGGAGCAAAATTCCTTAGATGCTCATGAGGTGATGGAGTTTGTTCCAAGACCTCGTGGTCACAAAGTAATCCCAGTTCACTGGATTTTCTCAGTGAAAATGGATGCTCATGGTAATGTGCTGAGGTTCAAGGCTAGGCTGGTGGCTCAAGGGTGTAGGCAAATTCCAGGAGTGGATGTAATGGAGGTATTTGCTCCCACCAGCAGTTATGGGTCTAGGAGAGCTTTGCTGTCAGTGGCCGCACAAGAGGGTCTTGAAATTCACCAGGTGGATGTCAAGACTGCATTTTTAAATGGTGAATTAGAGGAGGAGGTCTATGTCACACAACCTCCTGGGTTTGAAAATGGGGATGGTAACACAGTGTGTCGCTTGAAGAAGGCACTGTATGGCCTGAAGCAAGCTCCAAGGGCATGGCATAAGACCCTTAATGAGAAGCTACATACCATGGGGTATGAGGTGTGCAAGAGTGATGCTGGTGTCTATGTGAAATGTTCTGTGGATGGAGGAAAATCCTTTGTGCTGATTTATGTTGATGATCTATTGATAGTTTCCAAGGGCATGGGTGAGATTGAGAGAGTGAAAGGGTTGCTTAAGCAGGAGTTCACCATTCATGATCTAGGAGAGGTGAAAGATTTCTTGGGCTGCCAAGTGATGAGAGATAGAGAGAAAGGGTTGATTTCATTGAGCTGCATCCCCAAGATTGATGCACTAGTTGAGAAATTTGGGCTGGATCTGGAGTCTGTGGGGCCTGACACCCCTATGACTAAGGATTTTGTGGCCACACAGCAACCTGTGTCTAAGGACAACAGTGCCAGCATTGGAGCTGGGAGTCCCTTGCCACCAGGACACAGATATTGTGAACTGGTTGGGTCACTGTTGTACATTGCCAACACCACTAGGCCTGATATTTCCCAGGCTGTGGGAGTGCTTTCCAGGTACAGGATTACTCCCACTACTGCTCACTGGAATGAAGCCATCAGAGTGCTGAAATATCTGAAGGCTACCAGGGATCTTGTTTTGGTGCTTGGAGGGAAGACACAGAGCTGGAGGGCTTTGTTGATGCAGATTATGGTGGTGATCAGGATCATCGGTTTTCCACTACTGGTTACGTAATTCGTGTGTTCGGAGGAGCTGTAGTTTGGGGAAGCAAGAAGCAGTCTGCAGTTGCCACGTCCACTGTAGAGGCTGAGTTTATGGCGGCAAGTGCAGCTGTCAAAGAGGCCAATTGGATGAAGGGATTCCTGGAAGAAATTGGTATTTCTCCATGGATTGTGAAGATCCACTGTGATAATCAGGGATGCATCAATCATCTCAGAAATCCAGTGTTCTCTAAGCATACCAAGCACATTGCAATCAGCTTTCATTTTGCTCGGGAAGCTATTGCATTGGGGCAAGTTGATGTGAAATACGTTCCTTCTGCTAGGAATGTGGCAGATATATTTACCAAGCCTTTGACAAGGCAGGTATTCCAGGGCCATCGTGAGGCTCTAGGACTGGCCAAGTTTTTGTGAGGAAAAGTCAAGGGGAAGTGTTATAATAGTGAAAGAACAATTAGTGACTTTCCCTCAGAAGAGTAATAGTGGCCAGGCTTCTCTAAAGCAATCACTGTGAACAATCTCAGAGGTTGAGTAATGGATGGCAGAACTCTAGAGTTCTGCCATAATTGATCTAGACTGATTCCACTTAGGAGAAAGAGAGTAATGCAATTTGTCACGTTCTTGCTAGAAAGGATATAAGCAGCCGGCATGAAGGGCTCGGCACTTGTTTGGGACTGAAAGAGCACTCCGGGTGCTTATCTCTGATCAGTTGCCACAAGTGTCAACACATAGTCAGGCTCTGCTTGCTCTCATACACACAGCAAGAGACCCGACCGAGCTTAACACCCTTCGTGCCGGGACATACAGGTAAAGTGCTGCATCTTAGTGTGACTTGTATGAACAATTGATTAGGAAGAGGTCTAGATAAGAGTATTAGAATGTTGCTAATTCTTGGCTCATCGAACAATGGTAGTGCGGACTATCTGTCGATGCGTAGAAGAGGTAGTTTGAATTCCTTGGCGTTGAGAGAGAGCAAGAAGCAATGTAATGACTTGTTTGGGACTGAAAGAGCACTCCGGGTGCTTATCTCTGATCAGTTGCCACAAGTGTCAACACATAGTCGGGCTCTGCTTGCTCTCATACACACAGCAAGAGACCCGACCGAGCTTAACACCCTTCGTGCCGGGACATACAGGGAACATTACGCCCAGAATTGTACAGAAACGGTGATGTTGTTAGAAGAGCCCACTATCTGCAACTTCTCTGTACCATATAACCCAACTAGGACCTCGACAGAATCCTCAAGATCCACAAGTTGTGGCTTCTCCCAATAGGACGCTTGCAAGACAATAAGTGCATCCAACAAATCCGTATGCGGGAAACGCTCGTATAATTGCTCAGTCAATGTCCTAAGGCCTTCCAATACCACAAACCTTCATGAGAATTTTATCAAGGCACCCTTGCCATGACTCCTTGGTGATACTCTTCCCTCCAGATGTAAGATTATGGTATGAACGATGGGCATCTGATGTGTATGTGAGCCGACCCCCTGGCCCATTAAAAGCCAAAAGGGCTCAACTTTGACGGAGACGCTTGAATCTTTATTAGGTTATAAGGTAATTACGAAACTCCTCATCAATCAGCCCTTCACCATTCTTCATGTCATAATGCGATCTGATAAATTTGTTCATAAAATGTCAGAAAACAAAGTGAGAAGGTCCGTCCGTCTTTGGCAACCGAGTTCGCCAGTCAACAGAACCAGCGGTGGTGACTCATTCGGGACTCCCTGGCAGGGACTCCCGAATGGCGATTCGGTAGTCGGGCTTCGGGCGCTTGCGCTCCCCGGCCTACCGTCTTCCGTAGCTGCTGGCCTTAAATTAAGGCCAGCGGCTACGGAAGAAGGCCCTTTATGCGGACCGCCCTGCTGGCAGCCTACTAGCAGCCCACTCTGAGAGCCTCTCAGTGAGAGGGCTCTGAGAGATCATGACCCTCGTCCGGAATACAGGGGTGGCAGAATCGTCCCTTTAGAAATACATTTTCAAATGCCACCGTGGCAGAAATCCCTATCTTGAATTTTTTTCCCTCTGCCACTCTGTGGCAGAATCAGCCTCTCCGCATTTCTTTTTTGCTGCCTGAAATGGCAGAGTCGGAGGGTGCAAAATGGGATTATTCTGCCAGCCAACCGCTCGGAATTATTTAATTCTGCCAAAATGGCATAATTCTGCCAAAATGGCATAATTCTGCCACTAAAAATTTCACTGGTCTTCCCGTTTCCGCCACCGTGTCGCGCTGTAATTTTCGCTATCCTCGGAATTCCTCCGTCGCTCCCAGTTTGTCGCCGAAGGCTGCGACTCCTCCGGAGGAGGAGGAGCAGCCGGAGGCGACAAACTCTCCACGAGCCGGAGGCGAGTTTGTTTTCATTTTGTCGCCTCCGGCTGAGACGGCTCCGGAGACGGAGCTCGCCGCCCGCGTCCTGCCCCGTGTCCTGTGCCGTGGTTTTGTCGTTTTGGCATGTCCAGCCCCGCGTCCCGCCTCGTGTCCTATGCCGTGTGCTTTGCCGTGTGGCCTTGTCCAGCCCCGCGTTCCCTATGCCGCAGCGACAAGCCTGCACGCACCTCATGCCGTGGTTGCTGTCTTCATTCTTGCTTGCTGCTTGCCTGCGACTTTATCCTCTTCATTTTGTTTTTGCAGGTCATGGCGTCGCCAGAACTTGGTCGTTCTCTTTCTGCAGGTCCGCCCTCACGTGTGCTTGGGCCTCTACCGCTCTGTTATCGCCTGTTCTTAATGATCTCGTGTTGCGAATTTTATGTCCGGATCTGATCCGGATCATGCTGTTTGTGGATGTTTGCTTTCTTTTAGGTTTGCCTGCCGCTCAAGATATGGATAAGCCTGCAGGGCAGCTCGGTACACCAGGTGTGCCTTGGCCTTGACCGCTGTGGTGTCGCCTGTTCTGAAAGATGTCGTGTAGCGAGGAATTTTATGGCCAGTTCTCTCATGATGTTTCTGGACCTTTCCTTTCTTGCAGGTGCGCCTGCCGCTGAGGATATGGAAAAGCCTTCAGGGCTGCCTCGGACACCAGGTGTGCGGATAGGATGTACCGTGCATGTTGTCGTCTGTTGCTTTCTACGTTTTTCAGTTTCGGACTTTCCTGTGGACGCATGGAATTCCTTGTACAACCAGGAATTCCATGCGTCTTCCAGTATCCTGCACTGCCCCAACAGTGCGTCGTTTCTGCTGTCGTTTTCTGCTGTCGTTTTCCCGCTTGTTTCTGTGTTTTGTTACCTGTACCCACAGCTTCCATGTATGCCCATTGTGTGCAGGCCGTTTGGGTTGCGTGTCTTGTCTTCCGGCCAGTCCTGCCAGGGACCTTTGCGGCTCGTGCGTCTCGTTAATTCAGGATTTCCCTCTGTTTACCCCTTTGAAGGATTACGGCACTGCTGCCTCTGTCCTGCAACCCACCCTTTCGTCCAGGTAGAGTGTGGAGGATAAACTGATTTGTAGTCTCAGGCATCTGACTCTCACTCTCCTTCTTTTGTATAATTCCACTTTCACTGCTGTGCAGGGTATCAGACATCGCCCTCCCCAGTTTGGCGGTCAACAAGGAGCAGACAGAGGCGTATGTCATCGCCGTGCCAGCCAGGTGTGTGACTCCTTTTGGCATGCACATCGGGTTCATCTCCATGTTCGTGTTGTCTGCTCCCTCCCCTTGGAATTTCTGTTTTCCCCCACACCTGTTAGTTGTTTATGTAACACCTTATTTTTTTCTCCTTGTGTCCTTTCAGGCTCTGTAGTAAGCAGTCAGTCGCCACTGCTCGCGCCTCCAAGCGCTTGCGTGCCTCCCCCGGCCAGGGCGCGAAGGCTTCGAAAGCACCGTGATTGCCACCCTCGTCCTGCGGGTCTGCCCCCTTCCTCCCCCTTGTGTTTCCCCATAATCTGTGTGGCCTGTATTCTTGTGCTGTGTGTTCGTTGCCCCTGTTTCTGCAGATGCCCAACCCCATGCTGCCCGCACGGGCTGTGCATACTCATGTTGTGTGTGTGTGTGTGTGTGTGTGTGTGTGTGTGTGTGTGTGTGTGTGTGTGTGTGTGTGTGTGTGTGTGTGTGTGTGTGTCTTTCTTACGTGCAACCTCAGCCGTTGTAAGTCATATCCTACTTGGTTTCAGACTGGGAAGGGTTGGGATTGCTGGTGGTTGAGCTGGTACTTTTTACTTTGGTTTACGTATTGTATACACTTCTCTTGTCTATTCACTTTTTTTCTTCCTGACCCACTGTTTTTGCACTGCAGGTTGGGCAACCTTTCCATTTTGCCCACACGCTGTACATGTACCCAAGTGTTTGTGTCTCTGTCTGCACGAGCATGCGTGTTCGCGGCCTTATGTGTGTGTTTGTAAGTCGTATCGTACTCGGTGTGTCAGACTGGGAAGGGTCGGGATTGCTGGTGGTTGTAGCCTGTAGTTTTTGCTTTTGTATACGTATTGTATACCCTTCTCTTCCCTATTCACGCTCCTCTTCCTGACCCACTGTTTTTCCACTGCACAGGTTGGGCAACCTTTCCATTTTGCCCACACGCTGTACAGTATCCAAGTTTGTGTGTCTCTGTCTGCACGGGCATGCGTGTTCGTGGCCTTATGTGTGTGTTTGTAAGTCGTATCGTACTCGGTGTGTCAGACGGGGATGGTGGGGATTGCTGCTGGTTGTATCCTATTATTTTTTCTGTGGTATACACTTCTCTTCTCTATTCAAGCCTTTTCTTCCTGACCCACTGTTTATCCACTGCATAGGTTGGGCAACTGCACCGTCGACGCCACCGGTCCTGCTGCCGCACTTATTTTCTACGCCTCTGCCGGTTGCGCCTTCTGTCCTACCATCCTTTTTGCTGCCAGCCATGACCGGGCCTTCTTTTCCACCCATTTCTGCACCGCAGCAGAGTGTTCCGTCCGGCTGTATTCCCCACCTCCATGTTCTTGGCACGTCCGCAGGGTCTTTCGCTCCAGTGTTGCCTCCTATCCAGTTGTCCTTGCCCCCCGCAATCCCCATCGCGTCGGCCCCATTTGTTGCCCCGTTCCATGCACCCCACTGGTTTCCGCCAACGACATGGTCAATGGACCAAATGTTAGACTACCTTATGGTGCAGCAGGGCTTGCCACCTCGGCAGCCCTTGCCGCCCATCCCGTGCGGTCCATCCCCTCCTCCTCTCAGCCCCATTCGTGCTGCATCCCAGACATCAGCCCCTTCAAGGGTGCCCAGTGCCACAGGCTCTGTGCAACCTCATGCGAGAAGCCCCCCATCCCTTGTACACCTTACTTTCCCGCCTGCTCCGCCAGGCCCGCCCCCCGTCTGCCGTCCTTCGCGGGGCCGTGGCAGAGGCGGGCGTTCGGGTCGTGCCCCTGGACCACTTCGGCAGCGCCAACCACGGCTTAACCCCCCCCTTGCCCTATCACACCCCATCCCTGCATCGGACGGTACCCCGCCACCACCCGATGCCCCTTCCCCAACGGCCACCACTCCTCCCGCTGCACGTGCCCGAGGTTGCCGTACCCAAATACTCCACCATGGCCCCTCCTTCTGTGTCCAGTACTTCAGCCTCACCATAACCTCCCGACACAACGCCATTCCCACCGCCTGGCTTCCCCTTTTGCAGACTTGGGCACAATCCTGTACCGAAAAAGCCTTGTTTGCCCTAGAATTTGGGGAAAAGAACAACCACCCCCATATCCAAGGCACGTTTGCTGCACCTTGGAACCCATCCCCTGCGGGCCTTGATGCCCTCCGCAAATCCCTGCGATCAGCTTGTGGCATGCAAACCGGCGAAGGTGTCGTAATAAATGTTAAGGTCTTTGAAACTACGCAGACCTTCCCAAAAATGTTGGGCTATTGCATGAAGGACCGCGGCAAGCCGCACTTTCAATATACTCAGCATAATGTTTCCCCTGCTGAACTGGAGGAGGGCATTGCTTCCTACAGCCTTGTCCGTGACTTCTTCTCCGGCCGCCAGGAAATCAACCGTCAAAACTTATACAGATTTTGCCACAATTTTCATCGCCACAATCTACATCCCCTTCCAGCCAAGGAGGTCTCCCTGGACTGTGTCCTTCGCTTCATGCTGTTGTCCCGGGAATATTACCCATCGCCTAATTGGATCATTAGTGGCACTGGTCGGGGTCTCAGCTATCAACGGGCCCAGAGCTTATGGGAACTGTTATGTGATCCGGATGCAGATATACCCCTGGATGTTGTCCAAGACATCTTCTTTGAAAATCCTCGTGGTGGAATTAAGTCCTTGCAGACCAAGGACCCCCATGGCTTCTGCACCATGCCCCTGCGCGAAGCTCAGGACCTCGCGCGTGACGCCCGGGACGACATCGGCAACATTCCTATCTTTCTTGCCAACCTTGTCAATCGTCGCATAGCTGAGACTGCGGATCGCGAGCGGCAAGCCCGCACGGCTACTGACCCTGAAACCAATCCTTCCCCTACCCCGGATTTACGCTCCCCCAGTCCCACAGAATCTGAGAAAGAACGAGCTTTCTGTTCTTTGGAAGCTCGGGCGGAACGTCGCGCACGTTGGGCAGCTCTGACAGCTGCTGCACAGTCACGACCCTCCCTTGAACCTCACACGTCCCGCCCCTTGCACCTAAGCCCGACTCCTGTGCAATTCCCACTTCCCCGAGGCCACCATCGTTTCCAACCACGCCGCCCACGGGCCCACTCCCGTTCACCGGAGCCATCACCGTCCCAGCCACGCTCGTCGCTGCCCCACGTGTACCCCACGGTTCATTTCCCAGCTGCTCCCCCCCGCCGGGTGCGACGACCTCGTTCTGCTTCTGCAGGATCGGAGATCCGTCCTACACCATACAGCCCCTTGCCTGTGCGACCACATCGGTCCCACCTTGACGATCTGCAGGACTGCGCACCAGTGTCCTCCTACCCTGGAGCAATTCAAGTTTAACTTGCCAAATCTCTGGCGTTCGTTGTCATTCAATATTCCGCTCGGCGTCGACAATACATACTCTGCAATGCAATTTCGTTCCTCCATTTTCAAGCGTGGGGGAAGGCGTTGGTTTCGCGGGGCGGGCGTACCCCTTCAGGCTTTTCATTAAACCCCTACGTTTATCGTTGCTACGCGACACTTGACGTGGAGGACATTTCAAGGTTTGTCATGATCAAGGGCTGTGTGTGTAGATGTTGGAAGACACACCCATTTATGTGTGTAGATGTTGGAAGACACACCCAAAATGGCATAATTCTGCCACTAAAAATTTCACTGGTCTTCCCGTTTCCGCCACCGTGTCGCGCTGTAATTTTCGCTATCCTCGGAATTCCTCCGTCGCTCCCAGTTTGTCGCCGAAGGCTGCGACTCCTCCGGAGGAGGAGGAGCAGCCGGAGGCGACAAACTCTCCACGAGCCGGAGGCGAGTTTGTTTTCAGTTTGTCGCCGAAGGCTGCGACTCCTCCGGAGGAGGAGGAGCAGCCGGAGGCGACAAACTCTCCACGAGCCGGAGGCGAGTTTGTTTCATTTTGTCGCCTCCGTCGGAGACGGCTCCTGAGACGGAGCTCGCCGCCCGCGTCCCGCCCCGTGTCCCGTGCCGTGGTTTTTGTGGTGCTGGCATGTCCGGCCCCGCGTCCCGCCTCGTGTCCTGTGCCGTGTGCTTTCCTTTGGGCGCCGGCCCATTTCTTTGCGCATTTCCGGATGCCTCGCTGACGTGCAGTGTACCTCCTCGCACGTGGACGCCGGATAGTCCACGAGGCCAGCCTAGGGGGCTCTCCCAGATTAGCACGTCCTTCACTGCTTGCGACTGGCCCGTCGTTGTTCTACTCTGCCGCACTCTCAGGTTTCGTTCGTAATCTGACTTTCTTTAAATCCTCACTACAGTGATAGGCTTACCCCGTCATTGTTTTTCAGTATGTGTGTCGGAGGCGAGATCCCCCGCATCGCCGCTCGCATCCTAGACGCGCACGCCTGCTTTCGACGTCATGTGCCTAGGTTTCTACCTCACTTCTGTGTCTTCCGATGCTCGGTGTGGATCCCAACATCGCATGTCTGCTTCTACTCTTGTCTCCTGCCGGATCCGCATCCTCGCCACACGTCTCTCTGCCTCCCTGGCGAGGCATCCACGCATCGAACCCAGGGTATGTCTATCTTCTTTTAAATTGTGCTCGTTGCCACCGATTCTCTGCATATTTCAGCCGTCGCCCCATTTTTCCACCGAGGTCTTAGGGGCATCGCGGCATCGCAACGCTTTCTCCTCTTTCGGGCCAAACCTTGACCTTCGGTCCATGCCACTCGTGTTTCCATTCTGAATTTTCATTCCGAAGTCTGCCTTTCCTCTTCTTTGCCCCTGTCTCCCACGTTTTCTGCTCTTCACCCGACTCCCATCCTCCCTTGCCCTTCCCCTTCTACCCGTAAACCTCTTTGCTCGACCTTTATGAAATGCACACACGGGGATGGCCTTTCTCTCGCTGGCGTCTTCATGTTCAGGTCTGGAGGGTTGGGGCCCCTGCTTCTTTCCTCCACAATTTCTGGAGCGAGAGAGAGAGAGAGAGAGAGAGAGAGAGAGAGAGAGAGAGAGAGAGAGAGAGAGAGAGAGAGAGAGAGAGAGAGAGAGAGAGAGAGAGAGAGAGAGAGAGAGAGAGAGAGAGAGAGAGAGAGAGGGGAGGGGGGAGGGGGGGAAGGGAGAGGGATAGAGAACATTTTGTAGTGTGAAAACTGAGTCGTACCGCGAACTCAGAAAGATATGACCCCAAACTATTAGGCTGCAGGTATTTAGAAATTGTGATTTGCACATAGAAAAAATCTTAAGGTTTAAACACCAAGATAAACAGTGTTGATTGGACAAAAGTTGTTCTTGTGGATACTGAGGTGTACTGATATCACCCCAACTGTGTGGCTGCCCTAACACTCACCAACAAGTGGGGGAGGGTGATGGGGGTGAGGGACAAGGGGAGGGCGGGAGGGGGGATGACAGAGGGAGAGGGAGAGGGAGAGGGGGAGAGAGAGAGAGAGAGAGAGAGAGAGAGAGAGAGAGAGAGAGAGAGAGAGAGAGAGAGAGAGAGAGAGAGAGAGAGAGAGAGAGAGAGAGAGAGAGAGAGAGAGGGGGGGGGGGGGGGGGGGAGAACATTTGATAGTGTGAAAGATATGCCCCCAAACTATTAGGCTGCAGGTATTTAGAAATTGTGATTTGAAGATAGAAAATCACCGAGATCAGCAATAGTAGATTGGGCAAAATTTGTTCTTGTGGATACTGACGTGTACTGATTTCAGCCCGACTGTGTGGCTCCCCTAACACCCACCAAAGGAGAGATAGACAGACAGAGAGAGAGAGAGAGAGAGAGAGAGAGAGAGAGAGAGAGAGAGAGAGAGAGAGAGAGAGAGAGAGAGAGAGAGAGAGAGAGAGAGGTTTTGTTAAGGATGTTTTTTAAGGATGTTTTTTGGGCACAATGTGGGTTTTGTTTGGGGGGGGGTGATTTTTAGGAGGGGGGCTTTTTAGGGGCGTGGGATTTTTGATGGAGATGGTTTTCCATTGGTGGAGAGTGGGTGTATTTCAAGGCCTCTGCTTATGCGCATTTTTCCCGCCGCTTGCTTTTTTCTGTTTTTGCATCTTCGCTCAGCGTTTTTTACATTCGTCCGGATTTTTCTTCTGTATTTTCATTCATTCTTCATATTCATTCTGTCGTGGATTTTTGGCGCCCCTCTGGAAGTCGCAGTTCGGCGACACTGGAGGAGTGGATTTCAGAGTGAAGTAAAAATTACAACGCGACACGGTGGAAGACGCGGGAGGACACGGAAACACTGAATCTAGAGAATGAAAGGCCCGAATCCTGACAAGTCCGGTGCAGTTGGACAGAATGAAGGAACGGAATCCGGACGAGGACGCCTGTGTCCAAGGAAAAAACGCCAAAGTCTGAAGGTGCATGTCCAGAGGTAAGAACCCAGAATTTCTAAGCAGTGCAAAACCCAGCACGGCGGGAAAAAATTCGCACAAGGCGGAGGCCTTGAAAATGACAGAAGAAGAAAGATTAACATCAACCCAGCCCAGAAGACACGGAATCCAGAGCATAAAATTTCTTTCCTTTCCTTTAAAGGCCCGAATCCGGACAAAGTGGCCCCCCCTCTCTCTCTCTCCCTCCTCTCGTCTCTCTCTCTC